>VZRL01000634.1:219052-356279 GCA_013397895.1 Origma solitaria
TGTCGGGGATGGCGGGAGCGGCGCGGGGGCATCGCGGCGTTTCCCGCGGCAGGTGCCGGGTGGCTCCTCGCCCGCCCTTTCCCGCGGGATTCCTCCCGGGAACGCCCCTGGGAACCCCTCCCGGGAAGGGGTTCCGTCGCCGCCGCCTGTGCCCCCAAGCCGCGGGGCCGTGCGGATGGGCTGCGGTTCGGGAGGAGGCTGCGGCGGCAACAGCAGGGCGTGATGGACGCGCTGCATGCGGGGAAAGAGGCTTTGGAGCAGAGATGCTAAAATGTCACCGTGTGCGATGTCCCTGTCAGGTTTGGTTGCTTCGAGAGACCCCTGACACTCGGTCTTTTTGCATCTCTGGAAAACCTCCGTGTAGGGAAAGGAAAGAAATGCAGGCGTTTTGATCAGCTGTCATTAACAGCTTGCAGGTAGAGAGATGAGATTTCCAGGCTTTAAGGTTGTACAGTAATTCTCTGGCCGCTTCTGGGTGAGTACTTGAGAAATAAATGTGTCAGAGTAACAGCACTGGTCCTACGTGCGCTGTGTTCTTTTGTGGGGTGTGAAGGCACCTGGGACAGAGCAGGGACTCCAGCAGACATACCCCCTACTGCAGATGAGGTGGGTATGGTGAGAAAAAACAGAGATCATGGCTTTGTGCGCAGATTTCTGCTGTGGCACAAGACAGAGGGTTTTTTGAAACCTTTCAGTTTTGTGCAGTGGGGTTTTGTGCTTGATTTTGGAAGGAAGGTTTCCATAGGAGTTACTGCAGGAGGGGTTACCTCTGAGGCTGAGGCTACTTGGTGTGACTCCCCTCAGCCTTTGAATTTCAGGATCCCGTTTAGTCTGCGGACATTGCTGTGGACTTCCCTCTCTTTTAAGTCATCTCTGCTGCTCTCAGATCTGATTTTTGGGTTGGCTGTTTCTAAAAATAAAGACTGGTAAGACCTTAGGGGAAGTCCTTTATACATTTGTCCACAGGTAACTTTGAATGTATTGTAAGGAAGAGAATCTGCTTTCAAGGCTTGACAGAGGGGAGGAAAAAGGACAAAATTTACATCAGCTGAGGATCTGTCAAGTACTGGGAGCTATGACAACAGCTCCTTACTGTCTTCCCTTATTTATTTGTATTCCTTCCTTTCCTCCAACTTTCATTTATGGTTCTCACGTGGCATATTTCAATGTTGGCTTATGCCCACTCTGGGTGAAAAACCAGTGATGCTGAAAAGGATTCTAAACCAGTGTGTACCAGCAAGGATGATATTACGTGGCATTTTTCCTTTTATGATGGATGTGAACTTGTTCCAGCATATGTAGAATTACTACAAAAACCTGGTCAGAACTGTGCTGGTTGTTGGTGCTTATTAATCTGTTTCAACACACAATAAAGATCATAATTTTTTTTTTCTTTCTGATTGATGAGACATCAGAGGAGAGAAGGTGCTAGTGGGGAGCCATATCCATAATTCCTCAGTCATGTAGTCACATCTGCTCAGTTACAGAACCCTTTGCCTGGTCTGTGATTGGAGACATTTTGTGTGGGTTGAGAGAGTTCAGTAGCAGAAGAATTTTGAATTTTCAGTTGATTTTTTAATTTTTTTAGTACTGTACTTCAATTTTCTTTGACAGCTTTGGTTGTCCTGAAAAGCCTTGGCTTTTTTTTCTTTGCGCACTCTTCCCTGCCTCTTTGTTCAGTGGTAGGAGTCTACCTACCATTGTACTTCATTGTGGTTTTTTTTTAAATTGGCAAACATTTCCATAATTATTACTTTCATCAGATAGTATGTAGAACTGATTAGCCTACTTTCTCATGCTCTAATTTTTCTTCTTAATACTTTCTGCAGCCACAAATATCTTGCAATTGTGTGGATAATGCAACAGCATGGAGGATGCGTTTTTCCAGTTATGTTCAGGAGGAGCTATTGTGAATATCAGTTTGGGATTTTATTGTGGTGCTACGCCCTCAAGACATGCCAATTTCTCTAATGGAAAACAGCTACCTAGGAGCAATGCTTAAAAGAAACATTTCTTTAATCCACTAATGCTATCCTATGTGTACTGGGTGAAGTTATGGTGAAAGAAACTTTTTCATTTCTTGAGTCTTCAAGAGGAAGATCTGCCTTCAAGGTTATTTTCCCCCATCCTTGTTCTGTCAAAATCGAGGTAGAACAAGGGTAAATTCTGTAGTGCTGATGCCAGAAGGCTTATGAGCATGTCTTTTCTTGCTCTCCTGGTCTATGCCGTGCGAGTCTGTGATACATGGTCAGTTGTCCACTAATTTTCACACAGGGGTCATGAAATCAGCTGTGCCACCTTGTTCTGAGTGGCTGCAATCAGAATGCTTATTTCTTAAGAAGTGAGTAAGTGAGGACACTCCGGATTATGACTTCTTTTGAAACCTTTACTGTGTTTTTAGACCATTGCTTTCTCAGTGAGAACAGGAATTTTAATTCCCATATGAATTAAACCAGTTTAGTTGTGTTCTGTGTTTGGCAGCTGGGAGGTGAGTTCTCCAGAACTTGCTGCATAGTGCCTGCTGTGGCTCTGACTGGGTGTCAGTGATGCTCTGTGCTTTGAATTTCCCAACTCTGGAGGAATTCCACTCTCTTCAGATAGCCTGGCTTGATGTTACTTTGAATTCTTCAGACTTAGCCCTGTACCATTCACAGGGCATTTTTTAAATGTTTGTTTTGTTTTGTTTTTTGTTTTGTTTTGTTTGTTTTGTTTTGTTTTGTTTTGTTTTCTTTTGTTTTGTTTTGTTTTGTTTTGTTTTGTTTTGTTTTTAAACTGGTCACTGAAAAGACTGGGTGCCAACATCAATTAGCAAACCCAGAACACCTAAAGCGCTTGGGTTTTTAAATAGGTAGATGTTTGGATGGGGTATAAGCACAAAAATAATGACCAGCATATTTATTGCTACTGGTGGGCAAAGTTGGTGCTGCAGCTTGCCCACATGTCCTCTCTTCCGTGTTTAGGTATTGTTTGCTGGGTCTGCATATCCAGTGTGAAACTTTCTTTTCAGTGTTGCTTTTCAGAAATGCTTGCTTGGCAGCAGCTGAGAGACCCATTGTGAGTGTCATTGTTGTTCATGATCCATGTCCTGATTTTGAAAATCTCATGCTTTTGTTAAAATTGTGTTACCATCAACGTCTGTTGGATGGACAGGGGACTGAAAAGGAGAGGCTGCAGAATCTGATTGCTACTATCTACTCTGACAAATCATCATCTGAGTTGTTAGATATTGGGTCAACATTCACCTCTTTTCTCCATTTTTGGAAAACCTGCTTTATTGTACCTACCAAAACAGAGCTGAATAGCTGGCCTGTGTTGTAAACAGTCAGATGTCTCCTATGTGTATTGGGTGAAGTTATGATGAAAGAAACTTTTTCATTTGGTGAGTCTTCAAAAGTAAGATCTGCCATCAAGACTATTTTTCCCCATCCTTATTTTCTCAAAATAAAGGTAGAGCAAAGATAAATTCTGCAGTGCTGATGCCAGAAGGCTTATGAGCATGTCTTTTCTCTCTCTCAAGAGCATGTAGTGATAGGACAAAGGGGAATGGCATCAGACTGAAACAGGGTAGGTTTAATTTGATTTTAGGGGAAAAAAAATCTTTATTCTGAGGACAGGAAGGCATTGGCACAGGTTGCCCAGAGTTGCGGATGCCTCATCCCTGGACGTATTCAAGGCCTCTGAGCAGCCTGGACTAGTGGAAGGTGTCCCTTCTCATGGCAGAGGGCTTGCAAGTAGATGGTGTTTAAAGGTCCCTTCCAATGCTATGATTCAGTGATTCACATGTAACAGTGATGGGGACAATTTCACACAGTCCTAGGGAGTGGAGGGTAGCATCATTCATATAATTGACTTGTTGCTCTGCTTTTTTTCCTAATAAACAATTGGATCAATGTCTGTCCAACCTCTTGAAGTACAAGATAACTTTCCTTACCCGAGTAGATTTTCTATATTTTATTTCAAAAGGGTTGAACTTCGTTAGTGCAGGGTACAGGACATCCCATAACAGCATCTGGAACGTGTTGTGGAGCTGCCATGTTTTCTGGTGAAAGTCATACGGCAGTGATCGAGGGCATAATTAGTCAGAAAGGGATGGCCGCAAGTGGAGGAGTGGGGACAGAATGGCCTTATATGTACACAAGAGTGTTTTAATCCATTTTCCTGAACAGTTTCTGCTGTATTATTCTCTTATCTTAACCAGAGCAAGAATTAACTTCAAGGCAGATCCATGTGCAGAAATGTGCTGATCATTGATTTAACATCTCCTCTAGGGATCTGAGGACCAGCATAAACTGTAAAGTCATGCCATTCACTGCCAAATAACAGAATTGTGTCTGCTCGATTAAGGTTTAAAGTGAGCTGTGGGCTTGGATACCCTTTGCTTTTGAAGTAAGGTTTCTGTTTCTCATGCTTTGAAAGTGTCGGTGTTATTCATGACCATACAGGATGGTTACCTTGCCACACTGCCTCACATCCTCTACTCCCTTAAGCCATTTGTTTAAATAGCTTTGATGATACACATTTTCTTATTTTCTCTTTGCTGTGCTCAAGCAAGTGGAAGGCTGATTCTTTGCTCAGAAAAGTTGTCCTATGGAGGAGCAATAGAGTTAATGGCTCTTGCCATTGAAGAAAAAGAGGTTTTACAGAAATCATGGCAAATGCCTGCGAGACACCAACTCTTTTAGTAGTTCTAAGTCCACTGTTACAATCTCAGAAGTGGAACTGATTTTGAAATAGAACTCTGCACAATTGCAAAATCAGGCTTCATTCCTGTCTGAACACAGATGATGTATAAGTCTCAAGAAACAGGTCAGCATCTTGTGCCTGGTTTGCCCTTGCAGAGTCTCATATGAGAGTGGGCCTGTGTGCCTCTTAGAGGTTGTCAAAGCTAACAGGTTTCTAGAGAAGCTGAGGGTTGGACCCTCTTAGAACAGCTGCCCTTTTGAGTAAGGCAAACAGGAGCATGAAATTGCAGTGTGAAATTTCCATAGATGTTTGTTTTGCTGCTTTTTGCTGCTTAATGAGGCTCCAGTTAATTTGGAATCCTGCTTCACCATCCATCAGTTTAAATCTATCAAAAGGAGAGGAGGAGGAAAAAAAATCCAACTTCGATGGAAGCACACACACTGCAAGAGGCAGTTGTATCACATTTGTTTTCTGCTCTGTGCTTCTGTCACCCACGCTTGTAAAATACTCAGTGACAACAAAATGAAGTACATTTAATTTCCACATATACAATAATTTATTGTATTTTCGGAGTAATTGCTGGTAGCTCTTCTATGGTAACTTATTTTCCTGCCTGTTCCAGACTTTGTTCCATTCCTTGTGCATGGAGGGGAACATTTAGTAACACATGAACTGAAGAGAAACTAAGCTATTTGTTCTTAGTTAATTGAGATATTTTCTAAGAAATGTGAAAAATTCAACTTCATATAATGCAGCTGGGATCTTTGGATCATCCCATGAAAATAATTTATGGGAGAAAGGCAAAGTATTGGAAAAATGAAGAGTTGTTGTAAAAGGATGCCTTTTCTCCTCTAGAACACCTAAATCACTCCCTATTGTGCTCAAAGCTTGCTTGTAATACCAATGAAACACCCTCATTAACCTGTCAGAATAACACTGTTGTGATGGCAATGCTGTATTTGGATAAATGAAGCCAGAAGATCAGTTTACACAGCCATGTGAAGGACTCTTGCCTCTCACAGAGCCAACTTGCTGGACAGGCTCATGGTCTCCTGGGCTAAAGCTCTCCTACCCCATGATATGCCATGCCAGCTCAGCAAGCAGACCTAAGGACAAAGAGGACAAGAGCAGGACAGCCTACAAAATACAGGGCTTCAGGGTAACAGCCCCAGCAGACTGTCCCCAAGTGCCATTTATAGCGAAGCATCCCCAATGTCTTTTGTGTCTTTGTAAGGAGCATGCCCACACATTACTCCGAGCAGAGCTGTGCTTCGGATGGAGACACCTGAGGAGGTGTCCTGCCGGTCACTCTGCTGAGAATTCTGTTGATCAGCAGGGAAAACACACGTGTTGAACAGGAATATTTGCACATCACTTTGTTGTCACTTAGGGAAATGTCAAGTAGATCAAACCTTTGCTAGATTGCAGAACCATTGGTTGTAATCCACCATGCTGAAAAGCGGAACATATTTGAAAGAACTGGCTGTGAAAACTTTGTCAGTGGATCATTGTAGCAGATGGAGTAATCCGGGATTTGAATTGCTGGTAGAAAGTGCTCCACCTTAAGAAATACATGGTGATAGTGGGTGTGTTTCTTAAAAGCAGGACCGGGTCAGGCAGAAGAAACCAGTCTCCTGTGTTATACTTCTGACACTGGGCTGAGTCAAGGGAATTTCTGTTCTCTGCAGTTGCAAATGTGAGCCACAAACTGATGAAGGTTTCGCATCCTTGCATCACTCACACAACTTATTCTCAGTTATCTTGAGAATACAGTGAATGTTATTTCGAAAAACGTGAGAAGATGTAACACAATTTGTCAGTCATGAAATCCATCACAAGCAGGTAATGTCTTTTATCGAGAAAAATAAAGTGCCCAGCTTCCTGAGGCTTTCACTGCTGGTTGCTGGCTGCACAGGCTACATACTCTGAACCTAGACATAGAATAATAAAACCATTCAGGCTGGAAAAGACCTGTAAGATCATCCATTCCAGCCATTAAGTGGTGTCCTGGCTTCGTGGTTGCAGGTTGGTTTTCCGTGCTGATGAGCATCAGACAGAGGGCAGCCCTTTGGAGCAGCCTGTGGTTTTGGGAAAACTAGAGGAGGGTCATGGGTTGTGGCCACCACATTACTACTGTAAGGCTGCCAAGAACACAAGAGACAAATCATTTGTACATAATCATTTCAGGCACTGCTACAGCAGTGAATGGAGAGAAGCTATTGTTTATGTGGGGCTGTCACACACAGTACAGATGCTGCTGCCCTTGTGCATGCCCCAGTGCGTGCAGCCACTGACCCAAACATCTGAGAAACAGCTCGGAAACGTTCAGGTACCCAAGGTTAGATAAGGACAGTGGCAGCTGTGAAAGGAAAGGAGATGAGGGGTTTGGTGATGCTCAGCCTGAGCTTTACGCAGAAGCTGTAACAGCAGTGCTGAGGTGGCTGAAGGCCACGTTAATCTGCCCTGCCACCCGTCCCAGAGGAGGTGTAATCCACATCAAAGAGACAGCACCTGCACAGCGCACAGGCTGTCAGCAGGCTCAGCTCTCTGGGCTGGGGGAGCTGGCTGCGCACCACTGGCATCCGCTCACAGATTGTGCAAGGCAGTTGCAGAATATTACTAATTCACAGGTGTTCATCAAGAAAAGCTGTGCCTGTGCTGCAAGAGATGATCTTTAAAGAAGCTGTTCAAGTGTTTGTGTGATTTGCATGAAAGTGGGGGAAATTTGGACTAGAAATGGTTGGTCTGTGGCTTTGTTTCTCTTAGTCAAGCAGTTTCCATAGCAAAATAAAATTCTGCAACATACAGATTTCTGACAGAAATTACTCAGATTTGAAAACATTTGGCCCAAAACATTGAGCAGAAATATTAAGCGTACAAATTTTTTTTTAAACTTTTTTTCTGCAAGGTTGTTTTTTGGAGGCCTTGCTTTATGTTTACTTAAAATTGCAAATATAAAATTATATACCACTTTGAATAGCTTTAGTGGGGGTGAAGGTTGTTTGTTTTCTTTGTTTATTTCCTGCTGAGAATGCAAGGGTTGATCTGTTTTTCTGTATGGTGTTAGTGCCATGAGTTTGACCAAGAAAATTCTACTTTTGACTTTGGTATCTAGAGAAGGGATGTGGAGTTTGAAGTAGGAAAACAAGGATCTAGTGAAGGTTCGCTATGTCTGCTAATTCTGTTTGTGTGCATATCTGTGTTCATTATTTGGATTTTTAGAGAGAATTTCATGAGTTTGTGTTTGTGATGGAAATAACTAGGAGCTGGGAAGACAATTAATTTTGGGTTGACCAAAGACATACGCTGGTTTTCTTGCTAACAGGAGGAAAATAGGGTGTCATTTCCGAGAAAATGCAATATTTTATTTGCTTTGGATACTGTTTTTATGGTTTGCAGATTCTTTGAGTAAAAATTTTATTTAACCAAAGTTCAATTTTGAAACTACCTGCTGGATTTGATGGCCAAAATTGTGTTCCCCAGCCCCTCTGCTGCTCTTTCCTTTGGATTCAGCAGTCCCCTTAAGAGAAGGGAAAGCACACCTGGTGTTCCCCAGAGCAGCAGTGGTGTGACCTGGGTGCATTGCATTTATTTAGTATTGCCTGTGGGGCCTCAGGAAGTGACTGCGTTTGTCTCTACAGAAAAAGGACCACTGAAGGCAGATCTTCCTGCCACTCTAAAAGCTCTTGAAATAAAAGATTGAGACACTCTGTTTTTTTATAAAACCCGCAACAATCTTGTTCACCAAGTATGATATCAGACCTCACTTCTAATCACCAAAAGAGTAATTAATAAGTTATTTGCATGAAGAAATATTAATGTCAGTCTGAACAAAGAGCAACTGAAAGAGGCCCTGGCTGGAATGGCAAAAAAAAGAGTAAATATCATCAACCTCACTGTTCTCCTGCTTTGTTCTCTAAATAAGAATATTTGGGTCAAGGAAATGGTAAATAAACTTGCTGACATTTTTTCAATACCAGCAGTTCTGCATCTCCTGGCATGGCAGTCCATATTTTCCAGTACACAATGACCTGCAGTTAATCTGCAGTCATTTAGCCAGTCAAATGCTCATGTCTTTGGAATCAACACCAGTGGGGAGCTCAAATGAAAAACAAATCTCTTATGAAATCAATTAATCCATTTCAAGAAGGACCTCATTCTATAATGACTTGCAGCCCACCAGTCCTATAAACATTCTTTCGGTGTTCAAAAACAATTTAACTATGAGATAAATGATGTTTGAGAAAAATTACTATTGACAGTTTTAGTTAATAGTTGACATAAACTGCATTGCATCTAAGGCTAGACGAAATTAAGTTAGGGGTGGATGATAGTGATCTGGCAAGTAACTGGAGACCTGGAGATAGGCCAAAAGTTGGAATATGTTGTTCCTTCAGCGCGTGACCAAAATCTGTTTTACTCACCCATGTCCAGGATGCCATCGACACCCACATCTGACTTACCCTGTTGAACTGTGAGGGATGGTTGCTTTGAAATTATTGTGTTGCTGGTTGCCACACTCCTGGCAGCAGCTGAAGGTCTGCAATGTCAGTGCCCTCCTAGGACAGCACTTCCTGCCTGTTCGCAGCTGCCAGGTGCAGCATTGCAAAGAGAGAGTGACAGCCGAAGAGAATGTGCTCCTTTCCTCAGGACAGTGTGGCAGTGGTGATGATGATACACATACAGGGACTGACGTTTTCACTGCAGACTTCGGCATTAGCAGCAAGGAAAGTTCTGACAAAATTTGCTTCTTTTTTTTTTTTAAACTATTTTTTAAAGGTCAATTCTGATACTGGAAGTAGCTTCTTGACTAGAGTTTTAGGACAGACTGCTTTTTGGTCTTCTTTCTTTAAGTCTTCATTTGTTTTCCAGACATCACTTTGGCTAACATACAATGCTGTCTTCTTCAGTTGTTTCTTCTTGGAAAACTAACATCTTCATAACACTTTCTTAATGTTGCTGTCCTTTTATAATGGTAAGGCTTCATTTATCTTAAGAGGAATTACTCCCTTGGCTTCATTTATACAGTAGAGACAATATCTGCTGCTGTCAGAGACTTGATCTCATGGATGTATCTCACAGTCATGAAAGATGAGTTAATTTGGTCCAAAGTTATTCATGGGGCTCTTGGCTGAAAAACTCAATGAAATAGTTTCACAGATCTAAAATGCACTCACCGGAGAGCAGATGTTTGGTTGCATTATTCCTCTTATGGGGCAGGAAAACTGGCTTGTAAGTGTGAGCAATGTGATCTCCAAAGACAAAAAAAATCCCAGTAATTTTCAAAAGAACAGAGGGATTTGTTGAGTAAGAGGCTACTTTGCATTATTCTTTTGATACGTATTTTCTGGTTTCAAAATTCCTGCTGATATCATGCTGGTTCCTGGTTCTAAGATGTTTGCCCTGGTATAGAGGGCTAGCAAAACAGCTGCTCAGCTTTAGATCCCATTACACAGGTCTCATACTAAATTTTCCCATGGAGTAAATGGGGGCACACTTGCTGTTTGCAATGATGTCAGATGGAACGATTTTTTTAAAATATTGCTATATTGTGGAACAACCAAAAGCAATAATTTTAAAATTGCCATTCCTCTTTCTTGTTATTCAGAGTAGGGATGGATAGCCATAGCAAAATTCTGACTGTTATCGCTTGTAGAATTTCATTTAGCTTGATGATCTTCAGCAGAAGGCAGCCAGTGATGCAGGTAATTTGAAAAATAAATTAAAACAGGGAAGTCTATTTATTTATCTCTGTTAAAAAGTATTCAACAAGGGAAATAGGAATAAATGCTAGACTGTTTTGCGAGAAGAGGTGAATGAGTCCAAAGTCCATGGTATATTAATTAGAACAGAGAGAGCAGAGTGAGACCACTTTTTCAAGTAAAGCTCATGTCGAATCACAGGACAGAAGGGCTCATTTTGAGATTTTTGTATCCTGTACCCCAGTGAAATGGTAGTATCAATGGCTGTATGGGTTTTGATTGGCACTGAATGGCTTCATGAGCAGAGAGGGATAAATCAGATCAGGATACCCAAGTCCTCCTAGACCTCAGGCCAGCATGTTTTCTTTATGTGGCCCTTTGTCCCTTTTCATCTTCTCCTTCCTCTTGTTACAGAAAAAAGCATTTTTCTCTGCTCTGTGCATCGCCTTTGCCCTCAAGCCAGATGTGTGAGGTGTCCACTTCAGGACTAAAACCAGTCATGTCCATCTCCTTCATCCTCCTCAACAATGTTACATGTACCAGAGCTTCCACATTTTTTCTGCTTTAAATGAATACCTCAGTGTGACTATCCAAGCTGTGCAGCTCTTTTGGGATTTGTTTACTTACAAGTATTCAGTGACAAAGTGTTCAACTGCCTGGCTGCCAAGTGTCAGGTCCTTTTCAGGTTTGTTCCCAGTTTTGCTACAAGAGGAGTCTGGTGTTCTCTGACCACCTTGCTTGGATGTTCAGCCTTCCACCTTGGCCTTCCTTAATACACTGGTCTTCTCAATCCTAATTCACCTTTGTCTCTCTACAGTTTTGGTTTCACATTCACCTGTGATGATGACAGAAGGAGGAAACTAAACCTTCCTCAGTCACTGCATCATGTCAGGAAAGTAAACTGAGATTATTGAGAAGTATTAGTTAAGGCATTCTTGGCAGCAGTTGCACCTTTTGAGGTTTTTCTTAAAGCCTTCAGGGCCTCAGTGAGAGACTCAAAGTTTTGTTCAAGTCATCACTGATTCAAGACTGGTAGTTTTAAAAATTATTAGCTTTTAAGCCCTCAGACAGCTTTTCTGCTGGAAGGTTTTGTTGATAAGTTGTTAAGCACAGCAGGTAATGGAACTATTTCAGTTCAGGTGAGTGACAGGTGGAAATTGGAAACTAATTTTCAGGACTTCTCTCTCCCTCTGCATTAGTGTAGCAGAGGCAGTTCATGCCCTGTTTTATCAGTTTGCTGTAAACAACGGCTGAACATCTGAGCAGTGACAGCTCGCAAACAACTGCTAAGATGCTGGGAGAGTGTAGCTGTTATGCTGAAAGTTGTGCAAATCTCCACGTTTAATGTATGCACAGTATATCCATGTTTGGCAAGTATGAATTACCTCAGATAGAGCTGGACTTTCAGTAGGAGGGGAGGAGGCAATGATAATGATGTAAGGTGGAGGCGGAAAAGGATGGGGGTGGAATGGTGTTAAAAGCAGTGGTTTTGTGAACATCAGTTGTGTTGGCAATCACACAACATTGCAGGAATGAGAGTTGGTCTCTCTTTATACCTTCCAGGCTGAGCAGAAGATGGAGGTCCCCCACTTGGTTCTGGGGTGCATGAGGATAAATAGATAAATTGAATTATGATTATGTTTTCAGTCTTGCATCTCAGGGTATACTACAAATAGCGATATTTCCAGTACTTGTTACAAAGGATGTCCTTCACCATTGACCAGAGCAATTGCTAGCTCCATTAAGGCTGCATATGAAAAGTGCTTTCCTATTTCAGACAAAACATCTTGGGAAATGGAAAAATCAAATGTTTACTGACTCACTCATTCTCATGTGTTGTAGCACTACTATATTTGCTCAGAAAGATAATTTGACAATTTGAAAAACTGGCAGCAGTAAAACTGTTTGCTGAAACGAAAAGCATCAAATCAAAAAGCTCTTCCAGAGTGGACCAAGCTCAAACAATTTACCAACTCATGCATACGTTAACACAGAATGTCATATCTCTAAACCAGCCCTATACTGCAGAGCTGTTATATCAGGATTATGGCCACACAGCTCCTTTATTGGTGTGCCTACAGCACTTACAGTCCTACTCTGCCACTGCACACAGAACACGCTCTTGGTTTGACCTCCTGGGCAAGCAGGCAGGGAGTTTCCTTTGTTGCTGTTCTAAACACAGTAATGCCTGTCTTGTCTCAGGAACATCCTCTAAAGAGGTATCTGAGCTTTGTAAGTGTATTCCAGAGAAGCACACCTTTCTTTTACTTTCTTTTTCTGTCTGCATGAAGGTGGAGCTCATGATAGCGATCTTTTGACAGTGCCCTGGTTCATTGCAGCCCGTGGAATTATGCAGGTTTATGGCAGAAACTGGTTCATTTCTCATGTGAAAGGTGAAATATAACCCTGTGCACATAGCCTAAGTTTTATGTACTGCACAGCATTAGGTGGATTAAGTGGGATGAAATTAAGCCAAATAGAAAAGTAATTGTGTTTTCCTCTGATTTCTGGTTTGCTCAGGTTAAGCAGTGATTAATGCAGGCACTCAAACTCCTTCTAGTGGTTGTATTACTTAAAAATAGCTGATTTTTTTAGAAATCTTCATTCTGATGATAAAGTTACGGCCCCAATCCTGGCCATTATTACAGACCTGAAAATTATACAAAAAATAAATAGCAAATAAAGTCTGTGGGAATCCATTTTTCTTGTAGATCTTTTGACATCAACTCATTCACATTTTGGAGAAGCTGTGCTGCAAGAGACTTTCAGACCATGTTTCCCATTACTGTTGCTGTTTTTGTCACAGAATTTACTAGGTCTTTGGTTCTCTTGAACTTAGTGGCAAAGCTTCTACTGACTCAGTGAGGTCAGAATTTCATCCAGTATTTACAAGGGTTCCCCTCCCCTCAAACACAGAATCATAGATCATTAAGGCTGGAAAAGACCTCTAAAATCATCCAGTCCAACCTTTGACTGAACACTACCAGGTCTACCACTAAACCATGCCCTAAGCATCACATCTATGTGCTTTTTGGGCTCTTCCAGGGACAGTGATTCCACCATTTCCCTGGTCAGCCTGCTTGGCCAATGAAGAAATTTTTCCTAATATCCAATTTAAAGCTCCCCTGGAACAACTTAACTTTCATCTTACTTGACATGAAAATGGCTAATGCCTAAAAGAAATAATTAAAAAATGGACTATCTTGCCATGATTTCAAATGTTTTCTAGGGGATATTTTCACAGTACAGTGCATCCGTTCATTTATAAGCACATATGCCATGCATGCTGACAAGCAATGAACACCCAATTTATCAAGGCATTTCTCTTCCAGCCAAATTTGTGTTTGGCTGTTTTGTGTCAGCCCTCAGTGTATGCTCACCTTTCTTTTTCGCTGTCACCTTCCACTCTGCTTTGTTACTGTTGTCTCCCAGCCTCACAATCTTACAGAAAGACAATCAACTCAAATTAGCTTCTCTGGCACAAAAAAATAAAAAAGGACCTGGAGCTTTCTGGAATTTGTGGCAGCATACTGAAGAGTGGCTAACAGCAAGTGACTTCTTCAGGAAGTTTCACTTCCCAGCGATTTGGCCAGAAAGCAAATGGTGGGGACATAAATTAGGTTGACAGAAGTAGAAATGGTGGGTACTCGGATGCATTTAGGTCACGAGTCTGCCTGTCAAGGGATTACGAAGAGGCTGTAGGTAAGTTTATTATCCTGCAGTTTGCTACCACCCGCCAAGCACCTGGAGGCTGCTGCTGTCAGGTGGGATATTGAGTGTGATCCATGACTGCTCTGATGCTTTTTTACTAGTCCCAGTATCTGTGGTTGGAAGCACCGTTTGTGTGCTGCTGAATGGGTACGCATCGGGTGTTTGAGCTGCTCCTATTTCCAGTGACTCCTTGCTTTGTAAGCATCATCCTGAGTCAGGTACCTGAGGAGATCAATCCTGAAATTGTCTTTCAGAGCTTGAAGAAGCATGAGGTGGATTCTACAAACTGTGTGTTACCTAGATGTGGATGTGAAAGGAGAGACTGGATAAAAGAATTACCGTGCTTTCATCAAAAGCAGGGGACATATAAGAGAGAAATTTGGCTGAGATGTTTTTATCGTTTAGGCCATAGGACAGGCTGCTGTATCCCTCAAGGATTCAGATAATATACGAAAAATTAGCCTAGAAACAAAGAGCACTTACAAATTTTAGTCCCACTTTGCTACCCACTTATTACTATCATAGCATAGCTGAGTTTGCTAATGAGATATGCCAATTATGGATATTTTCTTTCTCTAAACTGTTGGGGAAAAAATACTTTTAAGGTCAATTGCCTTGTCTTTTTTTAAAATAAGAAGCTATAGTCCTTTTTAGAATGGTTGTGAAAATAGGTTTTGAGGAAAGAAGAATTACTGTAGTCAAAATGAAAAAAATTTCAAGGAAGCCAGCTTTAGTATTCTTCTAATGCAAGTGTTTTTAAACCCACCACATGAAACAGAAATCCAGTTCCTTTCTGTGCATGATGAAATGGAAGAATTGTAAGAATTTGAAAATTTAGAAGAAAAATTATTATTATGTGAAATTATATGAAATTATATGAAATTTGTTCATGTGCCATACAATCTTCTCTTGCATATTTTCTTTAACATGAAGGTGTGTTCTTACATAGCAAGTTTCCCTTTCACCAAAAGGCTGTTACATTAATGACATGATTGCTATACGTGTCCTCACGTGAGTACAGAGTTCAAGTGGAATATTAACCAGTGTCACTTAAATTGCTTCTCCTCTGGAAGCCCTGCAGTGTTTGGGTAAAAGGTGGGAGAATATCTTGGCACTCTGGTGTTTTTTATCATCTCTGCCATTCCCTCTGAGGATGTGTTTTCCTTTTTTGTTGGAAAACCTGCTCTTTGACCTGTGTGCAGCTGCCTCACCAGGACCAGCTGTGAGTGCTGTTTTCTGCTGCCGGTGGAGATCTGCCTTCTACATCCACATGAGCCCAGCAGGAGACACCAGGCCAGGCTCTGCTGACATTGCATCTCTGTCATCTCTGTGAAGGCTTGTGAAGAAGAGCAGAACTCAGCCCGGTGGCTTCTCTGATGGATTCCACTTGCCTGTGCCTTTGGATTCGTCTCTGCTACAAACTCACCCTTGAAACCTCTCTCAGCACTTACCTTCTACCCTCTGTCTTAGACTCTCTCTGGAAAAGCATCAAAGCTAACCTCTTCTGTCCTCCACCCTTCACAGTATACATTGATTTGCATTGACCTTTTGGAGTGATACCAAAGCTAACATCTACAACACCTCTCTCTCGCTTGTGCTGCGAAATATTTCCATTTCACCACAGTCACAGTGGAGTGGTCTGTAGGTGTCAGGCAAAGCAAAGTCTGAGTCTTCTTTTTTCCCCTAAATGCAGGAGAGGGAACACTGCACCAATGGTGACGGTTTTGGTGATGTGTAGCCTCCTCTGTGATGACTAGCAGTGCTTCTTCACCCTTCTTGTCACCCCTAAAAATGTTTCATAGGAAATACTCCCACAGCCATCCAGAATCTTAGAGGTGAGATTATTTGTTTTAGAAATGCAGTTTTTCAGAGCAATCAGGTTTCTCAGTTAAGTTTTTAATTACTTTCTGTGTGCTTGATTAATCTTAGCACACAGTAGAGAGAAGGGCTAATATATAGGAGTGGATTTTACCAATACTTCTGATTGGTATTTCTCTGCTTTGATCCTCTGTGACCCCTGATCTGGACAAAGCATTCCAAGAAATAAAGCTTCCTGTTTTGCCCCAGCCTCACCACCATTGTAGTCAAGAATGACTTCCTAATATCTAAACCTGTCCTCTTTCAGTTTAAAGCCATTGTCGCTTGTCCTATCACTCCGTGCCCTTTTCAAAAGTCCCTCTATAGCTCTTTTGTAGCTCCTTTAGGTACTGGAAGATGCTCTAAATTCTAACCTTCTCTCTCCAGGCTGAACAATCGCAATTCCCTCAGTCTTCCCTTTTCATTCTGGCCAACTTTCTGCTCTGACAGTGATGGCACCACTGGATGTTGGAGACCGACATTTGGCTTATGATTCAGCATACCTTGGATTGTACTGGACCTTTGAAGTTTAATGCCTTTTGGTTGATTAAAATACATACTTTGTCATTTCTGGCAAGCTTTGTGATTGGCATTGCTTTGCAAGCCTACAGGTGGAAAAACAGGTGGCTTGCTGCATCCAGGAAAGAAAACCATTGAAAGAAGATGTAGTTATTTTCGTACCTTGGCAAGGACTGAAATTTTTTCATTTAATAGATGGAGGCTCAAATCTCAGTCAGGAGAAAAGCCCTGGCTTCATTGAAGCCCTGCCAGTTTAACTGGCAGAGTAGAGCCTAGAGAATACAAGAGCTGTACCTGACCATAACAACAATAATTTGGGTTTGGTAATAATCTGGTAAAACAGAATGAGAGGGTTTTCAAGGAAGGCTTGTAGCATAGGGTATATTAATTATTATCCACCTTCTTGTCAGTTTCCAAGAAATGTCAGCTTGATTTAACAGTTTTTAAAAAATATTTATTTCTTGAACAAGGTTGTTAATGCAGCTTATTATTTTGGAAGTTTCTGTGTTGCGTGAGCAAGACAGAGATACACAGTGTCATTCATAAGTGAGTATATAGATAATAAAGCTTTGAGCATTGTTTAGAAGTGTGCTTCTCAGAAATTCAATGTTTTTCTAAAAGATGCTGTTCCATGTTCAACTATCTTCTAGAGTCCACAGGGTGAAAGGAGTGGTTTAAACCAGAAGCATGGTTTATTGTTGGGTGGCATCTTTTAGAACCAGTTGGCAAGAGAAAATCTTATAAAAGAAAATCTCATGAAAGAAAATTTCATGGATTCAATATGGAATATGGGCATTAAGATCAGATGAAGCCTTCTGTATAAGAAGATAGACTAGAAAAACAAGTGAAGAGGGAAGCAAGCAATTGATCCAGTCAGATTTAAGGTGACTGAGATCATACCACTGATTCACATGGGGCACTGGATGATGAGATGCCATTCGGGGCCTGATATTTGATGTACTGGCTGCTCTACTTGGGTGTGTACTTGAGAGTGGTGCTACACTCTAGGCTATCCTCAGTTTCAATACAGATTCCATTTGTGAGATTCAGTATCTTGGTCTCTGTCCTGTTGCCCTCTTTACTCATCAACCATCCCTCAGACTCCTTAGGTCCTCTCAGCTGCCTTATTCTGTGGTCCAGCTATTTAGTCTCCATTCCAGAGCTCTGCTACTGCAATTTTTTTTACACTGGGTGGGTTGAAGCTGCTTCCTGTTTATTATGAAATATATTACATTTATAAAAGTTTATAACATGTCATGCCAATCTCTTGATGCCTAGCACAGGTGAACTCCCGTTGGCTTCCATTCATGTGCTCTGAGTCTTGACTTCATGGATTTATCAAAACCAAACGTAAAAACATATACAAACAGTAGGGTGCTATTTTACCTCCTCTTACTTCCTTTAACTTCTTGTATTTTTTATTTACCTAAAACCATACCCAAGAAACTCTCTAAGACTATATTGCAAGAAACTTGCGGTGTGTAAAAAGAGGAGGCTACAAGCTCTGGTGACTTGCATTGTGTAGAGGTATACCCAGCTGTGTTTCCTGTTCCAGTTGTGTCCACAAAGATGTGTTATAGCATACAGAGATCAGTTAAGCAGAAGACTGCTCCTTGTAGTGCTCCCCTGTTCCATCATTCATGCTTGACTGGGTGGAAGAGAAAGGACTTATCAGGCAATGGTAAGCTTTGTGTCTGGGGGAAGAATGGTGATGAAAATAATGCCCTGCAACTTCAAGAGCAGAGCTCAGCTGTAACTCAGACTGTGACCTTGCTAAATTGGGGTTGTCCTAGTCCTTCATAGGTTTTGACCTCGAGAAAAGGTACCTGCTACCCCTGCTTTAGCTTGCAACCAGTTGTGAGGAGACACAGAATGGAGTAAGTCTTCATACCCTATGGACAATAAGGAAGATTCAGTTGTTTTTATCTGGATAGACTTGTTAGCTGTCAGATTCTGCAGCTTATAGTTGATGGATTTTGTACTGGGAGCTTAAAGAGTTAAAACAGCCCTTTTTTTCTCAGCTGGTTTTCCTTTGGCTTTTGTTTCATAGTCCCTGAAGTTTCTGTTGATGATCATAGTCCCTGCAACTGTGAGTTAGAGAACATTACCTAATTTCACCTTCCTCATAGTAACACGACTCCAGCAGCTGTAGCTTTCAAAAAAAGTCAGGCTGTTAAGAGTACAGGGCATGTAAAACTGCAAGGTAGTTGCATCTCAGGTGGCAGAAGGTGAGGTTAGAAGTGTCACTGGTCCCCAGTGGATACATTCACAGCCTGAAAGCATGTGTTGGAAGTTGGATTTTGTCCTGCTTTGGGAGTTCTTTGTGTCATATCAAATAGGGGTCCATCCCCTACACAAGATGTAGATAAAATCTGTTTCTCCTGGCTGATCACCTGAGTGCTTTGCCTTTTTTTGGTGCACTGCTCTGTCTTATTCTTCCTTCTTGTCACTCTGCTTCTTGCTTCCACATATGCAAAACTCACTTACTTTGCCATTAAACTGGGGATACTACAGGCAATTTTTTTTAAAAGAACACCAGTGAGTATTCTGGACTACTCAGAAGTTCAGAGTTGGCTTTCTGATGTAAAAATTATTTTTTGAGCAATGGCTTTTTGGAAGAAAAATGTTTTGCTTTCTTTAAACAGCATCCTGTTGTTTAAAAAGTTACCATGTGAAAAACAGTTTCCAGCTGGAACTGCATTCATTTTCTTTGGTGGTCCAGAGCTCTCAGCCAGACTACATCCATGTAATACAGCAAGGTTTCCAGGAAAGGGTACAACGCTGCCTTGGAATGGCACATATACAGTGCTTCTTTATAACATTCTTTCACCTCCAACCATTTCAGTCCAAGGAATTCCCAAGCTGGATGTGATTTCTGTGTACAGAGGAGAAAAACAAGCATGTATTTACGAGGCTTTAATTCCCTAGAGAGCCACATGAGCAGAGAGAGAGAGATGGAAATAGCTGAAGCAGATTTATCTATTAATTGGAGGTGACATCCATGAAAAATGTTTTGTGCTTTTTTTGCCCAGCCAAGCTTTGCCTACCAATGTCTTCCCAGCATTAATCACAACTAAAAGGTTCTGTGGGAAACCTTTTCTGCTATGTTAAGAAATGCCAGTGTGGATATGAACTTAATGTTTTGTCCTTCTTCAGAGGGTTTGCTTGCTGGAGAGAGGGAAGGAAGGCTGTCAGCAGAGGGTTTTAGCTCTGGAAAAGAAGCAAGCACCTCCTGCTGAAAAGATGTTTATGTTTTCTTGCTGTTAAGGAGATGTAAGCATGAGATCGGCAGCCGTTAATATTTCTAGTGGCAGAAGAGGCAGCTTGTAAAATGGCCTGACACGTGGGCAAAGGACCTGTCTGTGCTTTTACCCAGGATCTAGGTTAAGAGGAGCAACCTTGCGTGCAAATTCAGCGATGAGAGAGAAGTGTGGGTTTGTGTGGTGGTAGCATGGCACAGCAAGAGCAGCAGGACATCTTTGGTCTTGTGTCAGAAGATATGCTGTTCCCCCTCTGCAGGGCCGGGAAGGAAGGAGAACAGGCAGGCAGGGAAAGCTAAGAAGGATTGGGAGGCCGCCTATCTGGGTGGACCCTTCTTAGGTGCAGTGATCGCCCATGCACTTCTTGGAGAAACAATGAGTTTGTGCATATGAAAGTGATTTGGTTTTCTGGTATTTTATGTGGCTATTACAATGGAGGTCTAATTGCTGTCCTCACCTTGCTCTATCCCCTCTTTCACAACAGGATGTCTGATGTGACCTCTGCATAAACAAATCCAAAATTATTTGGGTGGGGCCAGCCCGATTTACAGATGAAAACCAAATCCCCAGAATGGACCACTAATTATTCTGGTTTTATCTCCAACCAGATTCTTGTTTGCATTCGCAATAGCAGCAAGGTGACAAAAAATCTTCTGGTCTCCAAACATCAGCTTGTCGGAGAGACTGTAAATCAGTTGTTAAAAGCAAATTAATTGGTGAGACTGAAATGTGCATAGAAAATCTGTTTGTTGCAGAGTCATGGCCATGTGAGTGTGGAGAAGCTTGCCTGTAGTCTTGGAGGGTTTATTTCATTGAACAGTGTGTTTTGGGGTATGTGTTGCTATCCACATCACTTTTCACTTGAGCAGGCACACAGAGCTTTGTGGTCAAGCTTTTCTGAAATATCCAGGCTTGGCCTAACCTTACTCACATAGCAACTGATGCTGCAATTTATGCAGATGCCAGTAAATGAAGAGTTTAAGCCTAGTGCTGTGGGAAATCTTATACAGAGAAGTATTGTCACAATTTGGAACCATTCTCACTGCCGTATCAGACTAGTTCTCAACCATTCCGTAAGGGAAGACTGGCCCAAGCACTGACACATCATAGCAATGACTGGAGAGGGAGAGATGTGAAATCCTTGCATCATAAATGCAATAGCCAGCACAGTATTATCTAAAGAAAAACATCTGAGAAAAAATATGCGCTACCAAGTAATAGCATAGAATATTGCGGTGTTTGGAATATGGCATATTGAGATTCTAATGATATATTAAGTTTTAACAAGCTACTTGAACACATCCTTGCTTTAAACTGCAACAGTCTGAACTTAAATGGTTACATCAAAACCATGTGGCTTTTTGAATTAGGATCTTTCTAAATGTCAGAGCTAATAAAACCAAGGCCAGTGCTATCACCTTCTGTTCAACTGCCTTTTCTGTGAGATTTAACAATAGGACCTATTTTACTTATATTAAATATTGCTGCATGTAGCTGAAAATTTGAATTGGTGTGAATGAAAAGTTCTTCAGGTCAAACCAAACTCACTATTTCTTGCTTTTCTTAATATTGGGACCGGTCTAGGTGTTCCATTTGCTTCTATTGCAAAGCATCTTGCTTTTAATACTGCACAATACTCTTTTGTGAATAAAGCCACAGTGTTAATGCATTCCCTGGCTTTTCAGTTTAGGGGGTAAGGCCTGTTACAATGTGAATCCTGAAGATTCACAGGAGGAGACCCCAGTTCCCTTGAAGTCAATGAAGGAGGTCAAAACCAAAACTTCCAGGCTTCTGTAGAGTCCTCATTAGGGGAGCACGGGCATCACAAGCCTGGGTACGAGTCAGGCAAAGTAGCTGCTTTTTGGCCATGCTGCAAATGGGCAGCTCCTGTTTACCTGCCTCCTCATGCTGACATCATTTGCCCAGTGTCTCTTCTTTGACTACAGCTACGTAACTTTGTAGTTGCCTGTTTTGCTGAATATGGCTGGAATTCAGTGTGTTATGCTGCTAGCCCCAATGGAAGGAAATTCATCTCTATCCCTATGTTTTGGAGACACATCACCCTTTTCTCCTTATGCAGGGGTGGTCTGATTTCCTCCATCTCCCTGAGGTGAAAAGAGCAAGGAGTTTATCAATCTGTCCTGTCTCCAGCTTTGGGAAAGTTTTCCTGGGACCATCAGATAGGGAATGGGCGAAGGGGAAGCAGTCTGGGGCATGTTCTGTGTGTCAGTGGGAGGGGCTGCCAGACATCCTCTCCCTGCAAGTCCTGGCAGAGAGGAAAGCCATGAATCAGTGCCCACAACATCTAAGGCCAGGGAATGAGTAGATTAGGAATGCTGGTTCCTCCAGTCCTGCTGAGATTTGAGCTGGGCACACAGAGCTGTGTGGTTTAGCAGACACAGATATGCCTACATCCCTTGCAAACAAGTCTTGTAACAGTCAGCTGGACTGTCTTTCTTCCCCTCTCCCCCTCGATCATATCCTTTGTAATACCCAGATAAATCTGTGTCTGTCTGGGCTCAGTTTCAGGATCTCAGCTGGAGGGTTATCAATGTCCGTGTCTCTGCTAGGGGATGCTCAGGGCTGGTTGAGCCCACTGCCAGACAGCTCCCACCAGCTCCAGAGTCGATGGTGAGTCCCTGTAGCCATCTGGAGCTGGTCATGATCAACCCAGCCCCCAGCCATACACTGCCAAGGATGAAACAAAAGGTGAAATTGCTGAAAGAGCGGAGGAGTGAGGCAAAAAGAATGAGGGGCAGAAGGGGGAAGACCATGGGGGGCAGGCAGCATGGAACAGCCCCAAAAGCAGGTCTGGTGGCAGTCCAGGACAGTTTTCCTGATGGGCGTTGCAGCCTGGAGGAAGAGCCCAGGACCAGAGCAGAGAGGAGCCCGCCTGTTCTGACCCCTTCCAGCCCCTCTGAGGGGCGTGTGGGGAGGGAGGTGTTAACCCACCACAAAACTCTACCAAGGAAGCGCCTTTTGCTCTCTGAACAAGCATCTCTTTCATTGTTAGGGGCTCTATTTGGATACGGTAAAAATCTGGTTTTGTGTTTTCTTTAGCACTAGGAAACCATTATCTCAACCAAGCAAAAAAATGCTGAATTGTTGTGCAGGATCTGCTTCTCTCCTCACCTATGTGAGGAAATCCACTGATCTCAGGCTTGTCCTTGCTGTTTTTTGTGAAACTCTTCTTCAAAAGTGCTTAAAGATTCTGTGAATGCTGGGACTACTGAGGCAAAGTAGGGTCCCTTCTTCCAAACAGTTCTTGACCACGGGCAGTATTTCCCATTTTACTTTGTCGGTGAGGCCATGCTCCTCAGGCTCACCATGTCGACCAGATGTATCTCCCTCAGTAAAATCTTTCTTTCTTTCCTTCCTTCCTTCCTTCCTTCCGCACCTTTCCTTCCTTCCGCACCATTCCTTCCTTCCTTCCTTCCTTCCTTCCTTCCTTCTGCACCATTCCTTCCTTCCTTCCTTCCTCACCATTCCTTCCTTCCTTCTGCACCATTCCTTCCTTCCTTCCTTCCTTCCTTCCTCACTCCCTCCCTTCTTCCATTCCTTCCTCCCTCCCTTCTTGCATCCCTCCTCTCCTCCCTCCTCCTAGCCAGAAGAGACTTTAAATACAGATTTTACCTTTTTATCACACAAAGTGATCCACATAGCAATCCCTGACCGTTCTGCAGACATACTCGCACAGGGTAAGTGTGTTTTTCCCCCCTGGCTCTGCCGCTGGCCTGCTCTCAGCTGTGAGGGAGCACCGCTGGTGCAGTGATGGCGGTGCGGGAGGCCTGTGAGCAGATCCCGGCCTGGGCAGTGATGCATGCCTAAATGCAGGCTCTCCTGCATTCACCCTTCGGCTTTGCTGCTGTGTGTCCTTCTGCAATGTCGATTACAGTGTTTCCGAGCTTGCAGGTGGAAGTAGCAGCAGTGTGTGGTGGTGTGGGTTTTCTGCCAGGCACCTGTCTGTGCAGTCACCTACAGGCCTGCTGTCATACTCTAGTTTGTAACCCTTTGAAATACCGACCTTCAGCTTCCACACACGCACACGCAGATCTGCTAACAGGCTCCATCAAAAGTGTAAGGTTCCAGAAAACGTACAGAGGTGCTTGACAGCTGATGACAATAATATACTATTTCAGTCAACAGAGAGTTCAAATGGTGCTGTTAAACATCACTGAGCAAAGCCCCTTTAAACACAGTGATCATAGAAATGTTTTCACTGAAAAGACAAAAAAGGGCACAAGTACTGTAAATTGCAGTGATGATGTAAAGCAGTAGGACATTGCTGTCTTCTTAGGCTACTGGAAAATAATAACTTATTCTGGTCTCAGTCACAGTTCAGGTCTCTGATCCCTTTCATCTCATTACCCTGCTGAGCAAACAGTGAAGCAATTTCAAGTTTCAAAACACATGCCCTGCTGTCGGACTGGGGTAATGCCTTCTAAGATATAAAGTGGAACATGCTTTAAGTGGGTCACTTTTTATCTCCAGACTTTGCTTGCCTTCAAATGCCAAGCTGGGCACCTGTCCCTGCCCCGCTGTTCGTAAAAGAAAGCTTGTGGACAACCTTTTACAGCTGTTTGAGAAGGTGAAATCAGAGTAGGATGCCAAGCGGTTTTTTAGTTTTATAGTTGCAGTTGGAGACCAGCGTAGCACATTAAAACATCTCTTTTGTGTTCATATTTTAGTCATTTCAACAATGCTGTAGAGGAGCTGAGAGTTTCTATGAAATTACAGTAAAATGTCTTAATGTATGATTGGCATGATTGATGAATGACAAGAGGAAATACAGTTACAGTCAACTGCCATTACAGTTAGAAATTCACTCATGTACTGTTTTGTTCTTGGAGTTTTTTCCCAATGGGAAGGAATACGGCATAAGTCCTGGTTAGGAACAAATGTTACAATGTTTTCAAGGTGGTAAAAACCTGGTTTTATTCTGATAAATAGATATTTAGCTCCTTCCAGCTCTGTTTCAAGGCAGAAGGGCCATTTCTGGCTTTGAGAAAGTTGCAAGTGTGTCTACATTGTGTGTAAAGCAAAGTACTCCCATTGCATTGTTTTTGTTCTGGCTTCATTTGGAATAAAAACCCTCACAATACTTTCAAATTCTCCATAAAAAGGCATTACTTGAAAAACAGCTTAAGATCAGTCTGTCCTTGCAAAGAAAACATTTTTAAAAATCTGTGTTATCTTTAATAATTTCCTTTTTCCTTTCAGTGAGCATTAAATTGTACTGGAGATAGTTCTAAACTGAACCAAATACAGCCTCAACCTTCAGTATATGTGCTAAGAGTTCCAGGTATAATTCCAGTTATTTTTATAGCCTGTCATTGTTTTAGTAGGTGTTTTGAACAGTGATCTTGCTGTGGCTAAATGCTTATCTTAAGCCGCCTGTAAAAAGCCCAGTACCAGACCTGTCAGTTGTGTCTAGTGCCAGAACAGTGCCTGACTGTCATTGTTTCAGTTTTGAGTTCAGATTCCATCAAAGAAAAAGCAAACGTCCCTTTAATTTCTGTGTTTCACTTAGGTGGAATCTTGACTTTTTGCTTTGCCTTAAAACAGGAGGAGTGTTTTCATCTTGCGCAGGTTTGTAACATAAAGAATTCATTAAGGGGGACAATATTCTGAACTTTAAAATCTCTCTTAAAGGAGAATCTTTTACAGGATCCACCACTAGGTCTTCTAGCTCTTCAGACAGCTAGGCCTCTTTTGTGTGTCTTTCTGATTTTCTTATGAAAAACATCATCTTACTGTCTATCACTGAAAAGGTGCAGGGCAAGTAGTATAAGGTTGCACTTGTGGTTGAAATGTTTTTTCAGGCAAAAAACTAGATTAGCGAAGATAGAGTGGGATTCTCAGATGACAGTGGCCTGACGCTTTTGTGTTTGGAGTTTCTGTAATATGAATTAACAGTTCTGATCTTCTTTGTTTGTGTCTGTATTGAGTTTGAGACTTCCTTTTGTCCCCAAGATGGCCGTATAATTTTCAGGAATGCTTATGTTGCAATAGTTCAGCAATCACAGTAAAGAAGTACTTGAGCACCAGTAAGAAGCAAGGAAAATGTTTTGTGGACCTCTCTGATGGAGAAATTGCTTGTGATCAAGATGAAGGGGCCTGGTTAATGCTGCTGGCCTGAACCAGGGGTTCTTGTCTTCCCTTTGGAAATGAAACAACTGGGAAACAGATCACCTCTATCTGCTCCCTCTCAGGACAGGCTTTGGACAAGAAACCCCTCCAAGGTCTGTTAAGGAATTAATCATTTGTAAGCGTAAGATTTGTCTTCACCTCTGCCACAGAAAATCCCAAAAGAGGATTTTGTATAGCTATGTATGGTTAACTTAGTCTTTCGAGTTTCACTTCAATAAGAAAAGATATCCACTTTATGCTACCCTCATTTGAGAATCTTATCCCACTGGTTTGGTTGGGAAGCATACTCTAAAGCAATACCCATGGGCAGGTTGTAAATTCCTAATGTTTCATTTGATTCTTGTGAGTGGTGCTTCCATGGGAATCACCTGACAGCTGCGTAGAATATAGTGGAGTGGATATGTGGTGTCATGGAAGGAGGAAACTGTTCAGCAGAATAACTGTTGTGAGAAAGCAAAAAATTTTGCATTTTGAAAATGACAAATTAGACTTCATATTCTCTGTGGACTCTGCCGGGCAAGCAAATGCTGCCAACAGTGGCATCTGCTGCAGGACTGACGATGTGGCTCTCACGGCCAGGAACGGAATCCTTCCCTTTTACAGTGTGTGGATGAGGTGCCCGGTGTTTTTTGCTTTTTTTGTTTTATGAATAAGGTAGAAGGTTGTATATTGAGAATGCATCTTGTGAACCAGAATAAAGTAGTTTAGACAATGCCAGAAGTAAAGCATATTTCCAAAGCAAAAACACAGCAGAAGACAGAGATCTGGTAAGTGTAAATTCTTTTTAAGCTGCACAGATGGCCCAGCCTCACAGCAGCAGGAGGATGGGAACAACCCTGTGTTTCCTTACGGTGCAAACAATGATGACAGCCTTCTTCAGCCCTTACACCAGACAACCTTACTCCAGGAGCAGCCCTGGAGGGGAACCCTCTGCAAGCTGGAGGTGTAAGGAGTGCAGCCAGTGCAATGTGAACATTTGCACAATGCAAGTATAATGAGCAGCTTTTCTATTTATGGTCCTTGATGAAGGTAATATTATGAGGAATTGCAGTTCAGCAAATTTCCAGAAACATACAAGGCAGCAGTAGCAAGAAAATCTGTAAGACTTCTGATTTGTCAGTCATCTAGGCATTGTCTGAGAAAGTGAGGCTTTGGCAGTGTGCTCCACACTGTAGTCTCTTCATAATGAATATGATGTGGGCACTGTGCCAGTATGTAATTATTCAATACGATGAAGCAGAATCCTATCTATTTATCCTGTTTATGCATCGAAACTCATCCTCTAATTTTATTTTCCCACATGCCAAATAAAATTTTATGTGTTGTTATTTGAATATAATACTACAGTTTGTGGTATTAAATTGTACAAAAACATTTGCATATGATAACCATATTGCAGACTGTCTTTGAAATTCCATAATAGAAAAAAATTGGGAGTTCTTTTATTACTCTGTGTAGAGAGAAAAAACCCTGTATTTCACACCAGTGAAATAACAGGTGGCTTAATAGGGCCATGATCTGGAACAGCACAGGCTGGAATATATTGATTAGAAATCAGCAGTTTCACTCTGTCAATACAATAGCTTAAGGGCACCATGGTTTGTTTTTGCTTTTGTCAAGAATAGGGCTTTGCATTCTTTACCAATTAGGGCATTGCTTCTTTTTTACACTGCAGAAAGTTGCTGACTTTTGAAAACGAGCCTGCATAGAGCATGATCTGTATGCTCTTTGTGAGAAGCTGTATTCTCTAGCTTCTGTACTGCAGTTATGGGTCATAGTTAGTCTAAATTCTTTTGTCTGGTTGCAAAGTAACTGTTAATGTGAGTACACAGTGTCCGTATCCATAGGATGCTTTGCAAAGTCTTGCTTTCCTTTATTTGATGAAGAATACAGCAATATCACTTTCATGGAGCATGAAGGAGCTGAGTTTAATTCAAATACATGGGAAGGCATCTATGAGAAGGTTAAGCCCAAGGGATTTAAGCAAATGACTTAATATTTTGGCTCTGTGTCACTGTCAGCAGTACCTTTCTCAATAAATGGTTTCTACAAGATTGCCCACCTGGCCATTACCTGCATAGACTTGAGTATTTACAATAATTTAGGAATACAGTGAAATTAGTGTTTCAGTCCTTGATGCTATTGTAACCTGTCATGGACAGTCACCTGCCTTTAGCTTAGTAGTTTGGGTTACTAAACAGAGCAAGAAGGGTTCTCTGATCATGTGACTGGGGAAAAACATACAGAAAATGGTGCTACTCCATGAGCTCAATTAACAAATTCCTGATCTGAGTAGAGAGACAGACTTGGACCAGAGAAAGAAGGAGTGTCTGTGTAGGGTGGGATTTTCTTTTAAATTGGTGGTATTTTTGGAGGTGTGTGTGGGTTTTTCCCCCCAGAACTTGACAGAATTTTTCTGGCATTTTGGAAGGAAGGGAGTCAGGGTATTTAAAAAAAAAAAATTAAAATCTGACTGTAATTTAGAGGCTTCTGCAATAGTGAATTTAAGCTCTTTCTCCATGGTTTTATTCGATATGGTATGAGTTTTTTCCAGCTTCAGTGAGAGTTTCTCATCATGCTGTCACAACTTACCCTTTTTGCTTTGGCACTTGTCGCCAGTGTGTCAGACAAATGGTGTAAGCGGAGCTCAAAAGGACCTGCTTTCTCTGCTGTGTTTTTTTCAGCAGTGTAACCCTAGCAGTGGGTCACAGAAGCGTTGTGCTGCGATGACACTGTTGACCATGCTGAAATTTTCTACTAAAATAGCTTGGGAAAAGAATCATTTTGCCATTCTATAAGAGGTCTGTAGTGAAGAAAATTTATTTGATAGGTTTTAGTTTGCCAAAAACCCACACAACCACTTGGTTGCATCTCACTCAGCTTTAAGCGAGTAGCTGTAGCCTGGCTGTCATCTTTCCCTTTTCATTTGAGAGACAACAGTGTAGTAGCTAGCTCATAGGATTATTTGGACATTTTTCTTTGGAATTACAAATGCTGAATTATGAAAATAAGATGCCAGAAGCACAGAAATGAAATGCCTTGCCAGAAGTCAGAAGAGGGCCAGGGGTAGGAACAGACAGTGTCTTTTTAGAGTCCCAGTTGAGTGTCTCAGATGCATGGGAAGAGCAGGACTTTTAGACAAAGTGCATAGCACTGATTTTGAGAGCACTGATGTCTACCTGCAGAGGTGAGTCTTGTGATTAATTCTCTTCCTTAGCAGCGGCAGGCATCCCTCACAGTGAGGATTCGATGCAGGCAGGAGCTCCCAGAGGCTGCTGTTGCTGGATGAGCAGCACAAACAGGTGTAAGCCTAGAGATACTTGGTTATGTTGTTCTCTAGTCAGGTTGGTTTTTTATTTTAATGTGTTGCAGAAAATGTGCCAGTTTCCATGGAATGCTGAACAGTCAGACAACAAAGTACATAACAAGAGGGAGTGAGAAATAAATACGTTCACAAGCTTCTTCATGAACTGTCGAACATGTAGAGATGCTGGGTTATTTCTTTTGCTTTGTAGAGCTGTTTTTCTAAATAACGATCCACTTCATTGTAGTTCAAGGGAACATGCAAATCTGAATGCTGTGGCACGCAGCAAATTCCACTCTCTTTTCTGTCATGTGGAGAAGACATCTCTTCGGTCATGAGGAGATGATGTCTCCCTGCTTGTGGAAACAAAAGTGCTTTTCTACGGAGCCACTAAGAGCCCTCTTCCATTAAATTTTAATAAAAATCATGAGATACCTTGGCACCAGTTAATCTTTTATCATTATATGTTTCATAGTTGGTCACTTCTGTCTATGGATCAAGGGAGAAAAATGTCTGTGTTAGCGAAAACATAATTCTGAACTTCTGGACCTGAAAATGGGCTATTTTAATCAAATTACGTCTTGAAAAGATATGCAATTTCCAATGCAGAATAAAAATATAAGTTTACTGGTTTGCCAGGATATAGTATATTCTTTTGGAAGTTCTATTTCTACATCTAATATATGAATATTAGAGAATCCTGTCCATTTTACCTCTGTTACACTGTGGAGAGGGAAACGGAATCCTGATTTGAGATAAGGGAGTCTTCTGGTGTAGAAAGAATGGGAAATCACAATATGAAACTGTGCTATAATACATTGTATGAAAATACAGAGTGAAAAAACTTCCTTGAATAATTCAAAAGTGAATATAGATAGAGCAAACATGCATAGATATCTCAGACTGATGCATCTTTGTTGGAATTATTAACATATAAAGGAAAACAGTAACTCATGTAATATTTTCAGGCCCTTACATTCTCAATTCAACGTAAAATTGTGAAAATGTCGATCTTCCTAACTTCTCCAAAGATGTGAAAATCCTGCAGTCACTCACAGAATTAGCAGCAAAATCTGCTCAGTGTACACTTTTTCATATGGGATCCCATATTTTGTCTTTTAAAACTGTTAATTACAGCATTGCCATGCTTCCTTTTTGGTTTCTTGTATGGTTCGTGGGAAGGGTTTGCTGGAAGCTCCACAGTTCTTTCTGGAAGAACTTGATCTGGGATTTCACTGGTTGGGGTTGATACCTTGGCCAAGTATAGTCTCATCAGCTAACAGGTATTTTCTACAGACAAAATGCATTGTTTTACTGAATATAGTCCTGTTTTGATAGCAATTTTGCCAACTGATTTCAGCAGGCTCAGGAAATGTCTGTTGTGTAATGATCTGTACAATCAATGGCATCCTTTTCAAAATGTGAGCATCTGTTTCAGACATGACAAAAACTTTTTTTTTCAGTTCTGATAGATATGTTCTTCAAAAATTCTGCTTGGAAATAATGACATGATTTTTCAAAATGAAGTGGCTTAAAAAAGGGCAGCAAGTCGGTGTGTTCAGAAACAGTTACCAGGTATGCGATTGTAATTATGCAACTGCTCTGATTTTTACAGACAACATTAACAAAGATTGATGGACTCCACTGCATCTAATTACTGTGTCCAGTGGTTCTGAAGATGGGGAGCTGACTCCAAACATAGCTGCCAGAAGTTAGAATTTCTTTTTGTCCTTTCCACTCTTTAATTCTTGTACATGACCACTGTAAACTAGCTTATTATGCCTTCTGTATCCAGTTAGGAGGGGCTATAAATGTTGTTAGTTTCTTGAAAGAATTGTAATTTTAGTTGTCATTTGTTTTCCTAACAACCACATCCAAAGTTGACTCTTAGAAACTACAGGAGTGACTTAGGATCATAAGTGAATTGCTAGGGTAAAAAAATCTTGTACCTAATAGGATAGATACAAAATGTTTATTATTTACTAGTGTCTGCTTAGTAAAAAACCATCAGAAACAAGCCAGTGATAAGAAGGCACAGGATGGAATGGCAGCTATTATTCATTTTTACAGGAATGCATACCAAAAATCTCAATTTGCTTGAAATCTTGAATATTTTCCTGAAATAAGCACAAGCCTGGAGGGACATTGAGTCTTTTGATTGGTGGGGTTTTTTTCCCCTCCCCTCACTGTATTTATTAAATTTTTTCCATTGTTATCTTTTCATGTTACTAGAGACCTATGATTTAAAGAAAGAATGCTCAATAAAGGTGGAAAAGATTAAACAAAAAGTTGACAAGACATTTTTTCAGGATTGTTTGGTAAAAATTGCCCATTATGTACTTTTTTTTTTTTTTCACTCCAGAAAAAAAACCCATCAGGTTTTCAAATTACAGGTGAAAAATTGAGGAAAATTTCATGAAAGCCTGTTCTAAATTCTTTCTCTCACACATTTTATTTTGTTTGGAAAACTTACCAACCTTTGTACTTCTGTAACACATCAGATACATTCAATCTAGATGGCCATACCACAGCTCTGCCACTACACTGCCCTTTTCCTCAAACCTTCTAGACCAGAGCATTAAGCAGGTTTGTACTCCTCCTCTCACTTTGCATCCTATAATCTTTTTCCAGTAAGACCTTTGCAGATTGTGGCAATTTAACAAAGTGCTATGCCTGTAGCTCTGAAACCATTTTAAAGCTCCCACTTCTGAAACATCGATACCTTAATTTGCTGAATTCTGTACTGCACTTTCCACTATGTCAGCAAATCACAGAAAAGGTGAATACATTTAGAAATAGCCTTCTTCTATTATCTTATTTTCATGGTATCATAGTGATGGACACTGGGCTGGGGTGGGGAAACTTTCTATTTCTGAAGTGCTCATCTCCTAATGGGAGAATTGTATTTATTACTGGTGTGATTTCATATGCTTTTCAGGAGTTTGTAAGCCTGTAAGTATAGGAGAGACACATTTCCCCTGAAGCACTTCATCTACTCAAACACTTTTTTTTTTTTTTTGGCTGTTTAATTATGAAGTGGCTTATTCTTCATTATGGTCTTTGCCAAGTTTATAATCATATGGTGAGGCAGAGCAGTTTTGCAGCTTGACCCGCCTGGAGATGTAAGCTACTTCTGCTTTGGGTTTTCACTTGCTTCAGGAAATTTTTTTCCATTTTGGAACAAGATTTTATGGACTGGTTTTCTCATTTCCCTAATAAATTGAATGCTTTTGAAAAGTAAAGTCTTAATGCTATCTTGCAAAGGTCTTCGATTTGATGTTAATGGCGTTTTGTTTTGGTAGTTTTTTGTTGGTTTGGTGGGTTTTTATTTTATTTTCCTTGTACCTCCTTATAAAACATCATATCCTGTTCCTTCCGCGCATTGGTGTAAACACATAATAACTGCAGGTGCCAACTCACTCATTTGACAATTATGAAATGCAGATCTGAACTACATCTCCAGGACAGAGGCTACATGGGGAGTTCAAAGAGAAAGAATAAATTGTGCTTTTGTCTTCAGTGAACAATATGATGGATGAAAAAGGTGATAATACAAATTGAGGGCAGCTATTATATTTTGCAGGATTGTTAGACGTTGTCTCTATGTACATAGAATCTGAGGAGTCTTTGGGAATGCAGCCTCTGCATTCTATAGGAGCTCACAGGCTTTCTGCCTTCTTCAGGCAAATGTGTTTGCACTGTCTGAGTACATTAGGTGCAGATATCATTACTATTGACAGACTGGAGTTTGAAAAATGATTATGTGGTAATGAAAAGAAAGCAGTAGGGAAAAAAGCCATTGCTGATGATGGGTAGGTGAACAACTTTTGAAAATGGCACTCCAACAGAATCCAGGATTACTGTCCTTTAATTCTTTATTGTGATAGCAAACACTTTAAAAAAAGCACACTGACTTTTTATAATCAGGATTTGTATTGCTTGAAGGACTCCTTTCTTTGGAAGTTGTGCATAGGGACATGGAGGAAAAGAGAGCAGAAATAACAAACACTGGAATTATCCAAAGACTCATACACAAGTTTGTATGTATGCAGAAGTTCTTACAAGTGAAACTGAAGCCTTGTGAGTTTATCAGAAGTTTCTTTAATCTCATTTCCATTGCTTAGGACTATCTGATGTTACATAATTCAATAAACAAGTGAAATCTCGTACTGTTTTTCTGAAATCTGCTGTGAAACACACCTTAATGATCTAGTTCCTTTGTTCCTAATTGCTTTTTTGCTGTTTCAGTTATTCCTGAGATCAAATATTACTAACATAGAGTAACTTTCTCAGTTAACTTTAATTGTCTTACCACTTTAAGTAGTCTTTCCACTTTATTCCTGCTGAAATAGTCTTCATTTTTGGCAGTTCATCAAAGAAAGATATGCCTCTCTGAGACCAAATCAGATAAGCTGCAAGTTCACTGACTGTAAAGAATTCACCTTTTATGCATGTAAATACTCCTCCTTTGAGCACTTAATGATAATGATAAAGAAAATCTGATGGGTAGGGTAGATGGGTAGTTTCTAGTTTAGTTTCCTGAATGTTTTGAGGTTTTCTCTTTAAGAAAGACTTTAGAGTTCTACTTTAAAGATTATCCTTTGATTGCAGGTCTGATCTGGCCTAAGGTCCAACAGCGAGGGTTCTTATCTTGGAGGAGGCTGTATTTTGCACTAAGGATCAGAGCTAAAGCTCCTGCAGGTTCTCCTGGCATTGCCTCAGTGCCCGTCTGTTCACGCCACATGGCCCAGCATTTGGTTCATGCTACCTTGGCTAAATGAACCCCTGGGATTTACAGAGTGGCTTCAGAAAACAAGAATCATATGCAAGGTATTTGCTTTAAAGGTTTGCACATTTTGATTTTTAAAGTACTATGCTCAAAGGGCGTATTTGCTTACAGGCAAGTCTGTATTTGTTTCTTCTTCTGGGGCAGGGGCTTGGTTTCAGTGCATGCAAAAAACCCACAGGATTCACTCTTTAAAAGGTGCTCTGTTCCCTCTTGCTGATAGTAAGGATCATAGTAGGTGTTCATGGTTGTTACCAGCTGCAAAGTAATGAGAATCTGGGTTCCTTGTGAAGTGGAATAATTTATATTCAACACCACTGTGAATATGCCCTCAAGGTGACAGATTCATGACTTCATGCATTAGAAACCTGCACAGTGCCAAAAAAGGGATATGTTTAACAGAATAGTTATTCTTATGAGAAATGCATTTAGATGTCTTTTATCTTGCTGCAAACCCTTAAGTTGGAAAAGGATGCAAAGCTTGCCTGTTACTGAATGTGAGAGTAATTTGGCTTTGTATGTAGAATTAGGCCTAATGTAGTGTTCAGTTTTAATTCCTAAGCAAAACCAGAATTCTAGGATAGATATGCAATCGAATATGTAGCTGCATTTCCTTCCATTTTATCATCAGAAAAAGGCAGCAACTGCTTTAAAGGGTACTTGGTTTCCAGTTTTGGAGAGCTTAATCCAAAACAGGAGCCTAAGAGACATATTGGCCTCCTTTAGCCACAAACCTGAAACTGCTAACCTAAGGAGTGAAAAATGAGGGAAATGATCTTATTATCCTCATCTCCTGAGGGGTGATTTGGGTTTTAGCTCATCAATAACCATGTCTGCAAGGCAGGGATGGCAGTCACCTGAGGTCATGCCTCTGTAAAAAGAGAGTGGGTGGGCAAAGGGCACTGGGCTTTTGTTGTTTCTTTGTTTTCATTCAAAATCTAGGGGCTGCCTTGATGTGGGGCAGACTGGTGCCTTGCTTGTTCAGTCTGAATAAAATAAGGAAAGGTGGAAGATAGAGGGGTGGAAGGAGGCAAAACAGAAGATGGAGGAAAAGCTAGAAGAGAGGGAGGAACAGTGTTTTCAAGGGATACAGGAGTAATGTTAATAGGAATAAATAAAAGATCTTTATATCAATGCAAAAACTACTTAGACCAGAATTTATGGCATATTTGGAGGTTTTATTTTGGCTTTGTTTGTTTTTGATAAAGCATTTCACTTGCAGTAGCAAATAAAATTCTCCAAGGAGAACTGTAACAGGAATAGAACAGGCAGAGAATTAAAACCTGGTCCCAGAGGTATAAAACCTCCATTTCACTCATCACAGAGTAGCAAAGGGGAATACACTATGCTCATGGAAGGGTAAGCTGTTTTCTCAGTTTGCCATGATTTACAACAGCTGAAAGAAGGAGTCTTTTTCACTGACTTTTGAAGCAAAGCAAGAGGTTTACCAATACCAGCCAGAACCTCTCAGTTGGTAAAAACTACTCTTGCAGAACAACTTACCCTTTTAGAAAGCGTTTCTGGGGTGTATTTGTTGGGTTTTTTTAGCAGCCCTCCCTCTGCTTCCTAGAACTGAACTGTTAAGGGATCATAAAATATTAATGCTAAAGGGACATAAAGAAGGGACATTCACCAGCCCAAATAAAGGTTTACTGAGCCTGTGCTTGTTTTTGAGAACCTTTGAAGTCTTAAATATTTAAACTGAAAGAGATTAGGGGAAAGGTGGAAAAATTGCTATTTGACATAATCAGAAAATGCTGTTGATCCACAGGTAAGAAGCTGAAATTCTTGAGGAATGTGGGAGAAAAGGGAGGAGAGCGATAAAAAACTATGCTTATATGTTTAATTTTGTATTTTGAAAGTTGGAGCTTGGTCAGTCTTTCAAGGTTTTTTGTGTTGTTTTTAGCTTATTAAAAAGGCTTTTAACTGTAGCAAATTTACAAAATGTTTATGCTGAAAATCAAATTAACTCTTTCAAAAACAATAGCTTCCAGAAGTTTGAGTTCTTTTCACCCGGACTTCTTTGTTCTCTTTTTTTCCCCTGACAAGCACACACAAAACATGCACTCCATCAGCTCAGGATAGTGAAAAAGGTTTTGAAATTCCAAACAGCTTTTTCTTGAAAAGTTCTGGTTTTGAAAAGAATGCCTTTTGCAGAGTTAAATTCTTCCCAACTTTAATGGCTCCATGTAATTGCAGCATGTTCTCTGCTATTTTACGTTCTCTAATTTTAGGTGAAGTGTCTTCATGGCCCTTGGGAGGACATTTCACAGTCTCAATGCAAGCCTACCCTTACACATATTCTGTGCTTGCACCTAAAAAGAAAAAAAAATATTTTTAAAAAAAAGGCTTGCAAAGAAAATGTAGCTGCTGCAAGTTTAAGATTGGCAACTAGTTGGTTCCTGTCACTTATTTTTTTTTTTTCACTGCCGGTGTAGGAGGCAACTAACTGTTTGAACAGCATCATTTAGCACATTGCCTCAAGGATCAGAGATCAGTGTCTTCAGCCTGAGAAGTCTCTGTGGGTACAGGCCAGTGAAGGCTGTGATAGTGACACAGTCATTTCTGTGTGTTTTTTATTTATTTTGGTTTTTAGCAGAGCACTTTTTAAATTATATTAGGCTTATCCAAACTGAAGGTGAAACAAAAGCACCTGTTCCCTAAAATTTGTATTGATTTTAAATCATCTTCCCTTCACACCATAGATTTGTTGGTCTGTGTGTAAATAAAGGATACTTTTATAGGATTGTCTGGGTAAGGGACTTACTTTACATCTGTTGTTCTACTGCAGGATCATAATAGCAAGTGGACTGATATTCCCCCCTAAACTTCGCCTTCCACTTTACCTTTGTGATTATCATATAATACCTGGAGGATAGCATGTTTTTTTAGTCAGATGCCATCTTGGTAAATGTGAGCGAGAGAGTGAAGGCATTTGGTGTTTGTGCATAGGTAAAAAGCATAGCAATCATGTTCCGCTTCAGTGCTTTTAAATCAGTTAGGCAGCCTGTTCTCATCAGACCATATCCTGCAGTGTCTCAAAAGAAAATGTCATTTGTGAAAGTGGCATTTGAAAGATATTCTTCTATGCATGTGCCATTTTCCTGTGGGTGTGGGGCTGGTCAAAGAAGCTGAGATCCCACCAAAACATTTCTGTTTGGCACTATTATGCTTTTAAAAACAGAAGAAAAAAGCCTTCCTGCATTGCATCCACTGAAGGATGGGCACAGATCTAAAACCATCCTGAAGGAAATGCAAGCATTTCCATTCTTCTAGTCTCCAAGGACCATGTCTATAGCATCTTGTGTTGATGATAAGGTTATACAAAATGGGTTTGTAGAATTATAGTTCATGCTTGTCTTAAAACCTTTGTTCCCACTGTCTGGTGGCCACATAATCTCTGTCTCTGTCTTGAATTTTGTTGAAGTCCCACTCACAATGCTTTCATTGAAAAGCTTTGTGATAGGAAGAAATGCATTCCAAAAGCTCAGAAAAACACAGGAAATTATCAGTCCAGGAGTGTTATATTAAAAAGAAAAGTTTTCAAGTAAATATTGTAAATTATGAGTATCTCTCTCACAATTTTAGAATGCACGTATGTGGTTTGTCATTTCTTACCTAAGGGTCCTTGAAAGTCCCATTTTAAATCATCATGTTTCATGACTTAGGAGCAAAATCAGTAACAACATCAACCAAAGCAAAAATTGGCATGGAAAAGACAGTGAACACATTCAAATATAAAACAAAAATTACTGAGGTGGGAACAACTTAAAATATGATGAGAAGCAATATAAGGTGTTGGGTGTTACTACCAAATTCTATTAACCCAATTAGTGAAATATCCTGTGGCTAGTAACTCTGGAAGGAATTCAAAGAAGTGGAAAAGGAATAACCATTTCAAACTGATAAGACATTTTAAAATTAATCAGATAATAGATTGCTTTCTTTTGTTACTCTCCATCTTACATAGGATATAGGGAATATACCTTCTATGCAGAGCCAAGAGGTTATTTTCTAATCTGTGTCTTAACAGTTTATTCCACACACACCATTTGTTGTTACTCTGGTAGAAATTACGTGAGCAGTGCAATTTACCTGCTTTTTCTCAAGTAATTCCTTTTCATGACTCAAAACTATTACATATATACTTGACAGCACCCGCCCCTTCCCTTGTGTTATACTGGCCCTTCTGATGACCCTCTGGGTCCCTTGGTTAGTGACTTCAGTCCTTATCAAGAGGAGATGATGGTGAGCCATCAGCCCCTCAGTTCTGTAATTCTACTTCTTTGAATTTATTCTTCAAGCTGATTGTTATTTTTGTAGAATCATCAGACGGTTTGAGTTGGAAGGAACCTTTCAAAGGCCATCTAGTTCAGCCTCCCTGCCATGGGCACAGATATGTGACTGTAGATCAGGATGCCCAGAGCCCCATCCAGCCTTACCCTTGAGTGTAAGTCCTGGGACGGGGCATCCACCAGTGCTCTGGGCAATCTGTGCTAGTGTTTCACCGCCCTCACTATGAAACACCTTCTTTCTAATAGCTAATCTAAACTGACCCTTCTTCACTTTAAAGCTGTTACCCCTTCTCGGCAGGCCCCACTAAAACGTTTGTCCCTGTCTTTCTTATAGAAGGGTCACAAAGAGTTCTCCCTGGAGCCTGCTCTTCTCCAGGCTGAACAATCCCAGCTCTCTCAGCCTGTCTCCATGGGTGCTCCAACCCTCTGAGCATCTTCATGGACTCCTCTGGACTCACTGGTGCAGGTCCACATCTTTGCTGTACTGGGACACCAGAGTTGAAGGCAGCTCTGCAGGTGGGGTCTCACCAGATTGGGGCAGAGGGGCAGAATCCCCTCCCTGCCCTGCTGCCCACGGGGCTTTGGATGCAGCCCAGGACAGAATTTTCTTTTGTAGTCTAGCAGTGGGTGCTAGGATGGATCTTTAACATCATTATATTTCATTTCACCTTTTCTACATTCTTTCAAGTCTTGTGCAAAGTTAACTGCATTTCACAGTTTGAATGTTTTCCTTATCGGGGTATCTTATGTTTTCAGATGTGCTCTTCACTGTCTTGGCAGCTTATCTTTCCCATTTCAGTGAAACCTTTCTTGCAGTGCTGTTGCATGCTGATTAATGCATGCCTTTCTTTTTAACCCTTTGTCTACTGTTTCTTCTGGCACTTTCCCTGTCTTCTTCCCTCTTCCCTCCGCTCACTTAGATTCATGCTTTCCTCATGCAAATCATAATAGTTTTGTTGCAACACTCATTCTGACAATTTTTTCTTCTGGTAGGCTTCTGCTTGCTCTTGATCATGCAGAGATTGTGTCCATGCGAGATGAATCAAACTAACCCCAGTGTTCAAATGAACTTTATTAAATCCATTATTAGTGTGTGTGTTAACACAGAGCTCACTCAGGGTGTAGCTACAAGATTTGCTTTTGTCCTCAGTAAACACATGCAGTTGGTTCCTGCAGTGCCCTGAGTGGCCTTAATATGATTTGAGTTAGTGATGCTGAAGAAGGCTGACTGCTTGTTAGCAGTCACATGAATGTTTGAAAGCAGCTTCTAGAACTTAATTTGGCTTCAGATTATATTTAGTGGAAATTATTTTATTTATTCCTGGACTGGCAACAGTCTGCTAGATTATTCCAGGGAAAACAAAGAACTCAGAGAAACCCAGACTTCTTTAGATCGGAGCTTATTCTAGTCATACTTACCCTTGACAAGCAAACACCTCTATGGGGATATAGAAGCATTATTTTAAAGTCTGTCTGACTTCTGTAGCACATTCCTATCAGTCATTGCTGTGACCTTAGAGAAGGTACAACAAAGGACAATGCCAAAGAATGAAGTTGTGCATAGCTTTGATGTCTGACTACTTCAGACTGCAAACTTCAGAAGCTGAGGTTTTCTTCAAAGGAGTGAATCCTGCTGGTACCACTTATGCTGATTTTTAGTGATGTTTTCACATAAGAATGCTGAGCTAAAATTGTCTAAGGTCTGTGAGGAGCCGTTCTGAAGAAGTATGTATTGAAAGTGTTTTATTTTTGCCGCTTGCTTTCTAGATAGTACAGGTTAGGACTTCCTCTGAGAAGAATTCTGGACAGAGAGATACATAAATCAAATTGTCTTTTCCTGTCTTTTATAAAACCTTGCCTGATGATAAGGAACATGCTAGTTTAACAGTGGAATGAATTTTGTTCTTCTGACAGCAATGTCTTGATAAAATGAAAATGGGAAATCTCACCCAAGTGAAGTCACTGGCAGCCACTGGCAGCATCCAGACGGTTCAACTATTGATGCAAAAGTCATGGAACTCCCTCTGAGTACCTCTTTTAAGTTTTCTTGTGTTCTGTAAGTCCTGCTATGTCCACAAATTATCACTGAGAGAGACTCAAAGATAATTTGAAAAAGCAGTGTCAAGTATTAGCTTGGGATAGTGGATCTGCAGATGTCTTATAATGGCTGTGGGGCCTATTTTGCAGTGTAGACTCATTGAATCATAGAATTGTTAGATGTCAGCTACAAGTCTGTCCACTCAGGTTGAAAGGTGGGGAAAGCCTGTTAGTTCATGTCTATTAGCACACATTGCCCTCTCTGTTTCTATATGCTTGGTGTGCTTAGCTAGATCATTCAATCATGAAGGCTGGAAAAGATGTCACAATTGCAAGTGTGCTGAAATACTTCCAAAATTTTCCATGCTAGAAATGTGTGATATATTAAATCTGATGCTTGTCACAACTTTTCTTTCTTAGATTTCATCCCGCTACTTGTTATCACCAGCACCCTAAACACTTTATTAGAAGATGCGTGTCATTGTTCTGTGTTTTGGAGTTCAAATATCTCTTTGCAAACAGGCCCTGAAATGAAAAGATCCTTTTGAAAGTAACTTCCATCAGGACAAAGCTGCAAATTTATACTTTTCAAATACTTGGAAAGCACTATCATATGTTCCTCATCATTTGGGGAAGCAGACTGTGTTTAGCTGTCACAGTCTTTTTTTTTTATGAGCAAATGCCTCCTGTTGTGCTAACTGCTGTATTGCTTATCATGGGACTCTTTTGTGTCAATCATTATTGGTGTGAGCTTTGCTCCACGGGACCATACTCAACACTGTGGATCTTCTCCTCCCCACTGTCATCCATCTCCCTGTCAATTTCCTGCTGGCTTTTTTCCTCTGTGCCAGGATGTGCAAGGAGGTGGGGTTTGGAGACACTCCAGTTTTGTCCGTAGGAGCAGGTAAATATGTTAGCTGCTGCATGCAGGGAGAGGTCCTCTGGGTCCAATTGCTGTTCAACAACACTGAGAGCGTGGTTGCACACTCATTAATACCAGATCAGTGCACTGTAACTTGCCAAGCAGTGGGAAATTCATCTGGGTAGGGTGGTGGGCCTGTGACAGTGATTCTGCTGAACTCACTGAATGCACTGTCTAGCTTTTCTGTGGCTTTTTGGCAGCTCTAAGAGGACAGGGAGTGCTTGGTTCAGACTGTAGCCTGCAAATGTATTTAACCAGTGAAGATCTTTTTAGCAGTTCTTAGTTACAGCTGTGCTTAGTGCCTGAACAATGCATGGAGACAGAGCTCTAGTATCTCTGATCCAGACACTGGGAAGCTGAGAGCTGAATTTTTACTGAAACTGAGACAATCTTAGGTGTTGCTGAATGCCATTAGTTATGGAAGGGTTGTCCCCGCCTTTGGTGACTGTACAGTTAGAGCAGCAATGCTTTGAAAAATCCAGCCCTGAGCATTTCCATGGCAGTTGTGCTCTCGGCAGGGATCATTAATGCATCTGACTGCAGCAGGAGCAGAAGCATCTCCCCATGGATGTACTTGTCACTGGCAGTGGAGGGCAACAATAAGGTCTGTGCTTGGACACTTCTAAATGATGAGCTGCTGAGACCAGCTGGGGCATTAAAATGTCTCATGGGCCCCTCAGATGCCTGATCTGCAGTTTGGCTGTCTTTTGTGCTATTTCCTGTGGAGAAGTAGACACAGGCTAGAACACCTTTTTGTTTTGGAGGAGTCAGGGTCAGTGTCTGCTCTGTTGGCCAAGATGCCAGCTGTCACACGAGTGTTGGTTGGTCCTTTCTCCACGTGCAAGGATAAGTAAATGCATAATGGTGGCTTTTAAGCTGAGCCACCTTATAGGATTGTTGCCTGCCTTTATAGATGGTATGATAAAACACCTCATGACTCCACTGGAAGCACTGAGAAGAAATATACAGTTCTTATGATCCCATCATGTCAAGCCCTCTATATAGCTGGGTCCCACATTTTATTTTCATTTTTACTTTGAGCAGACTTTTCTGCAGAGTTAGATAAAAAAGCAGAAAAGCCAGGAACATCTTATAAGAGAAAGGTCAGAAAACAGATATACATCTTCTTAGTGTTATGAGTGTACTACGGTGGAAGTGGAAGCTTGTTCACGCAACTCCCTGAATTGTGACTTCCTTGTTTTTCATTGGAAAAGAAAGGCCACCTAGGGATGTGGGTTATTCAATGGTACCAACTCTTAGAATCCAGATTTTTGCTGGCCTGTCCTGGATACTGTCCAAAAGTTTGCAGAACTGGAAGGACAAACACAACCACTGTCCTGTGAATAAACCGGATGTGCAGGCGAATAGTGGCAAAGGGACAGGACAAGGAACTTCCTAGCTGAAGGGCAAAAAAACAGGAGAGAGAAAAATGAGACGAAGCATGTAAATTGGGAGACAGTAAAATTTAGGAGTAGTTTTGCAGTGAAATAATAAGTTTAAAATGCTCTGCAGTATCAAAAATCCCATAAGCAACTCCACTACGAGACTGGAGCTGAGGTGGGAAGGTTTTGAGTGCAGAACTAAGGCAACGTAGTGCCTCACCCAAGCTGTTAATAAAGCACCTTCCAAAAGGGGTGGTGGGCTGAGGGCAAAGACCTACAGGCTGACCTAGTTCAACCCCATTCTTCACTTCAACGAGCAGAAGTTCACAAGTTCAGGTGTTCCTGTTAAGGAGATGCTGCAATTCTTCAAAGAGAATTTTGGAGCACCCTTTGCTGCTGGAATAAGGGAAGAAAAAGTAATGTGCAATGAGAGACATACAAAGTAGTTATGAAACAACTGAGCTGACCCCAAAACTTGAAACAGGCTTAGCTGTAAAACTGGGCCCTTGAAATAAAAATAGGTGCTCTGAATGGCTTCTTAAATGAAGATGAAGATTTGCCTTGCCATGGCTGGATGAGAAAATGCTGTGCAAGCTTCCCCTGCAACTGCTCAGTGGGTGGCTATAAAAGCAGAGTTAGATGTATCCCCTGCAGCCACAAATCACCATTCCGAGGAGGCACATTGGCTTCTGCAAGCCTTAAAAGTAATATTAAAAGGTGAGAGTTATGTTGGAGGAAAGGGCATGTACCAGATAAAACCATATTTAGGTCAGAAGGCTCTGTCTGTGGTCTTGTAGACCAGTAGTCTCCAAAGCAGGGTGCATGCACAGCAAAGGGTGCATAACACAGTGCACTGGGGTGTGAAAGAAAATATTTTTGTGCTATTAATAAGTTTTTGGAACTATGTTTATTTCACCTTTGGCTTACAGTTTTTACTTTTTCTGTATGTTTTACAAGTTGCATATTATGTTACTATAGTAGTACATATATATGATTTATAAATTACATACATTGGGAAGGTGGCGTGGGCGTCTCAGATTTTTTTCTCTGATGTGGTTTGCAATCCCAAAAGTTCTATACCATAGTTGTGGCCAAGACCTGCATGCTGCACATAGAACAGCTGTGGTGAATGGTCTTGCGTCTAATTTTAGGGCTTAGAAATACGTGAACTACCTGCCCTGAGGCAGAACCCTGGTAAGATGAGTCTTTGGGAGGAAAGTAGATGATTGTAAACTAAAGAAAAATCCTAGGGCTAGGAAAAGACAAAGAGGCAGTAAAAACTGCTGCTTTTGCAAAGTGCACATAGGGGAAGGAGGTTGTGGCAGGTACCTTTGCTTAGAACAAAGGTTGTGGAGGAAGTGGAAGCAGCAGGGCAATGTTTCAGTTAGTGTCATGCTGGGGCATTTGGGGGACATCAGCACAAGAAAAGAAATAAAATCCAGTGCCCCCAGCCTCTCAGTCCCAGCCAACAGCCCATCTCTTGTCTTCCTGGGGCTCACACAAAATTAAAACATGAAGACTGGGGAAAGTCTTCAGTGTTGGAAGTTGACCAGGAATTACAGGGCACAGGAGCAGCTGCACACTGTTATGCCTATTGATACAACCAAAACCACTGGATAGCAGGCGCAGAGAGTGGTATCTGCTCTTAGGACAGCTTCCCTAAGGAAGCAGATAGTGAAAGAGAGTGAGGGGCTGAGGACTTGCTTAAAGCAGAGCAAAGAGATTAACATATGAGATGAAGCAGCCAGGGGGTTTTATCTGCTGTGGTGTGTAATCCATTGCTGTGCCATGGGTATTGATAACTTGGCATTTCTTGACCTTCTTTTCCCTGTTTCTATTTTGTTTGTGCTGTCACATATGCAAACAGAATGATGCAGTATTTTTATGTCAGTTCTCATGGCTGAGGTGATAGAAGAAAAATATGAAATAAGAGAAGCAGAGAAAGAAGATCTAATTTAAAACTGCAGTAATCTCCAAATCAGAAAAATTTCCTTTGTTTCTTCTATATTTGTGAGAATATGTATATTTCATATTATTAATATTGATTGTGCTTAGTAAATTAGGAAATGCAGTGTTTCAGTATGTAATTTTTTTTAAATGGTGTGTAAATGAACATGTGTGTGTACATATCTAGAGAACTGAAGTCTTCTGCATTTATAAAATGGGATGTTTTGAGCACTATAACAGGAACTTCACCTAGATCAGCCAAATCTAGAACTATTTTCCATTATAAACTACATTTTAACTGTGTGCATATTTCAATGTTGTGAATGGGGTGACTGCACCTTTGTCTAATACTGCATTTGGGGTATTTTTGAAAAGCAGTGTACAAATCAGTGGCCCTCATATGAGCAGAAAATAACAGTTTTTTGTAAAAACTAGTCTTCTCTATGCAAAATGCTGTATGTATGTGTGATATGCAGTCTTACACCAATTTGCTGGAAAGCATTTTTCCATTTTTAAAGAGCTAATCAGATAATTTTTGAAAATTAGAATAATGGCATTTTAGAGGTGAGAGCTGTGCATCAGCAGTGGAGGGTTATTAAACAAGACATGATGTCCTGATGGTTACTGAGAAGGATGGCAGCAAACAGCACAGGACATGATGGCATATTTATATCCTTCTGTCAGCTTTTAGTGTTCAATTGGCTGTTTAATCATACTCAGACCAAGTCAGATTGCAAAATTGTTCCATTTATTTTCAGCCATAGTCTGTCATGCAATTTGCAGGCTCCAGTTGTATTTGAATGTATATGAATTTGTATGCACACACACTCATGCTTATGTAAGTGTCCGCAAAATACTACAAGCTAACTTTCTGTATACAGTTGACCTGAAATAGGTATATGTCTCATTAAAACTCTCTCAAAGAATGTGATTTCAGTAACATCACACTCTTAGAAGTAACATTAAGGCCTCAGCTACAGGAATTTCTGAATTCGTCTTCGTGGACTGAGTCACTGTAATTGTAACAGTTCAGTTGTTTGTGTAGACTGTATTTCCCTTAAAAATCAAATGCTTAATATGTCAAACAATGTCTGTATGAGCTTCTTTGAGGCCTCTATAGGTGTTACAAGACAAAATAACACAGGGAAGAGCACAGGACTCCAAGAAGACCAAGGCTTGGCCCAAATCAAGTGCTTAACTCCATAGAAGTGTTTGCAACAGCCTTGCTGGATTCAAAGGAGAAAAAAACATGGGTTTCAGTCTACCAAAATCTAGGGCTTCCTTGTCTATTGAAATCTGGGTTGTGGTCTTGTAGCCAGAGAAATGCTATCGCCTTTTCTAGTAGTGACACAGGTAATGAAGTAATTCTGCAAGGACAAGGTTTTGTCATATCTCGATTGTCAGGGAGCTTTGTTCTGCTCTTTTAACTCTTACAGCAATTGTCTGAAAGAGTGATGGCTGTTACCTAATCAGTCTTAGCTTCATCTTGCTCTTTTATATGGTTGTATAATTTAGTGCCTATTTTTATAATAATCTTCATCAGTTTCTCTGCCTGATAGGTAGAACTAACAAGTCTCTACTCTTTCGAAAATGAGCTGTCTGAATGGCAGCATGGAGAAGAACAGAAATGGGATGATAGCAGAGGCTTGAAAACGGTGAACACAAGATGGTACCAGAGCCAATCAAGCTGCACCCAGCCACCCCACCCACCAGTGGGGTGTTTAGCAGACTAAAGCGGAATGAGCTGTCACCACCAGCCCTGATGCCTTTCTCTTGGAGAAAAGCTGTGGCCATTGACAGCTTGGCATAACCCTCCCTCCTATTCTAGACAAAGCAGGACTCAGGGAGGTGTGTGTGGATAGCATAACAGTACAGAGAAGGGAAAGGTATTACAAGGTCTATAAATTTAGAAATGTTTTTGTTATAGTTGGCTGTTTTTATGGTGATATATAGATATGGACTAATAAGTTCTTTTTTAGACCATCATGTTGTAGTCTAACAATAAATTCTTAAATTCTTGGCTTTCCATCCAGATAGTGTTTCTGAGGCCCACATAAATTGCCTGAGCTGTACTACAATACTGCCCTTAGACGTGGGCAAATTGGGGCTATACTTGGCTTCCCTTGGCTGCATAATGGACAAAGAGACAAAAAAAAGAGGAAAACAAAAAAATTTTTTTTTCTTTGCTCTACAGAGAGCTACCAGAGTGGTTTGTGTGAGGGAAACAGAGCAGGTATGCTAGAAATGCTTTGTACTCTGTCTTGGCAAGGGATGAAGGTGAAGGTTTGTAAACCAAGTGAATCGACAAAAGATCCACATAAGATTGAGCTTGCTGCCAGGTTTGCAGGAGTGAGAGTCTGTGCTGCCCTTCTGTGTCTCTGACAGCTCTACTGCCAATATGAATACCAGAATATCAGAGGAGCAAGAGGCTCTGCCTCTGGACCTCATCACCAAAGGCTACACTGTGGTGAGGCAATTGTTTGCTTACTTTCATAATATTACTGCTTGCAATCAATACTCACAGTTTGCTGGGGCCTGAGGGGACAAAATGAATGGGTTTTTTCTTTCTATCTACAGTCCACTGGCTTATGCCTATTACATTATTATTTTTAAACCAGTTCACCATGAGAGGAAATTCCTAATGCAGAATTCATCCCCTGGAAAAAAAAACATTGGAAATAGAAACATGTTAATCACCTGATCTTCATCCCCTTACCCTAGTATTACTGTGTCCTGTTCCTTCCCATACCGATCTCAATATTTCTGCTTATTTATCTTTACACTATGACCTGTTTGAATACTCTCTGAAAGTGTTGGCTTCCTAAGTTGTCATAGAAGGGCAGTGGGAGGAGAGAGGGCTGGAAATTTACTCACAGATATCCATCTGAGGCCTGAGAGTAGCTGGCATTTCGCAGGAGCCTCGTCCTTGCACTCAAATTTGTGGATCAGCAGCTTGCTTGGACTTAGGCTCAGCAGATATGGCATACAAGAGCACCATGCAGCAGATATTTTTGAAATATGTTTTTAATATTTGGATTCCCAAAATTAGTTCTGTGCAGAGCTGTGAAGCTCCATTGCAAATAAAGAATGAATGCTCCTCATTCTTGCTAACACATAAGCAACCAATTGGTTTTTTTAATAGCTCAATAGATTTCAATAACACTGTTGGCTAAGGAGGTTTTTGTAAAGAAAAAAAAACAAAACCAGTTTTCTGGAGTAAAGTACAAATTTTCTGAATGAGGAAAATCTCTTGGGACTCTTTTCTTATAATACATTATTTCAATAATTTAAAAATAAAATTAAAATATCTTCTGCAAAACTACAATGTATTTAGGAGGGTAAGGGTGGAGTGTTTTCTAGAGTCTGTTGTACTGATAGACAAAATTTTGAATCTTGTGGTTTTGAGTCACAGGCAGAATGTTTTGTTTTCCTGCCCTCCATCCCATAGAGTTTTTCTGTTGCTCATCCAATTTTCCTCTCATCTGTGCATTGTTACCCTCTGTATTCTTGACGTTTTCTTTTGCTTTCTTCTTCCCCTTCAACATCGCCCCTTTTTTCCCCAGTTAACTGGTGATAAGAGCCTGAGGAGGAGATTTTCTCCTGTTGAAATTATTTTCCTCAATGCCTGTTGGTTCTTTGCATGGGGAGTCACCAAGTGCAATGGAATTGGTTTCAGAGAGCGAAATTCATGACAAGCCCTTCATGACAGCCTCCCAAGTACCAGGGAGATCGTTGGTTTCCAGCCAGACTCTTACAAGACTGTCAGGTGCAAATCAGAATCTGTCTTGATTTTTTTCTTTTTTTTTTGGTGAGTTGTGCAAATGAGACACTGAACATGGACTCTTGTGCAATAGCATACTGATGGTGATTTAGCATAAACAAAAATACATGTATCTCAGGCCCATGACTAATTAAATCAATCAGTTGCAGTTCAGAATCTCAACTATGTTACTGTTGGAGCGATAGCCTGCTGTATTTTCATTAAGCTAATCATATAACGAATCTTTGTAATTCAGAATCCTTTATGTATAGGAAGAGTTACTTTAATGCTGACCACACCTGCCACTTTATTGCTATAAATACCCTGAAATATAGATGGAGTTTTAACCAATCAGAAGTAAAAGAAACAACCAATTGCCTTTTATATTTGTTCAGAGAAGATTGCAAGGTAAATTAATTAATCTAGTCAAGATGACATGCCTTCAAGTGGAATCGGTAGAGGCCAGAAATAGTCTTTCTTTTGCCCATGATAATGCACAAGTGTTTCATTTAGATGTACTTTAAAGTTTGAAAGGATGAAATGAGAGCTAGAACAGTTAGCTTTTTTGACTTTAAGGAGAGTTAGGAGCAGGACCAATCTTTTAATTGCATGGATAAATTCAGTGGGTTTTGGTTTTTTTGCAGAGACTGCTTGTTATTTTTTTAAAGAATTCCCTAATGAAACTCATAGTCAGATTCCCTCTTCATTCACCGTGTACCACTAACCCTTTTGCAAGAAAGAGAGGAGCTTTATCAGCTGTAGCAGGCGAGACCTTTTATTCATATGGTTTTGCTGATGTGACACCACATCAGGTGGGTTTCATTCAAACCAACACCAAGTAAGCAATACACTGAAAATTTTCAGAAGGAATCCAGTGTGTCACCGAACGGAACAAACCAACCATGAGGACTGTCAGACCTGCAGGACAAGGAGGGGTTCACAGGTTTGAGATGGTTCAAAATAAGGCTTCTGGCCATTTTGTTTGGCTTTCTGGATATTACCATGCAAATACCTGCTCTTCACACAGTTATGTTTGGGTTCTATTTGACATCTATGAAATTCTCTCCAAGTGGCATAAATGGAAATTTTGTTGCCAGAAGCTATGGCATTGAGATTTCACTTTCCTCCGCACAGTGAGAAGTTGTTACAAAGCCTCTGCTGTGCTGACATAACACTTGAACTCTCTTGAAGGTAAAAGCAGTGCAGAGCCCTTATCAGTCTGCCTATCCATAGATTTTATACTTCTGCTTATCACTCAGACATGGGATAATTTTCCACATGAAGTCAGTAGCAAGGGAAAACAACCCTAACAGGATTCTTGAAGTCTGTGGTATCACCTTCTTCTAGGGATCAAACTCCTTTGACACCAGGGATTCAGCAACACATTTTTAAGAGAAGGAATTTAGGAATCCAGATACTTATTCATGTAGCTTTCTTCATAATCAGATGGGTTTTTTACAAAGGGTTGTCATTTCAGGTATGATGTGAGCTATATTACTTCAGTATCACTGTTTGTCATAAAGTTGTTTACTACTGTGAGTGCTGAATATGAAGATGTGACTTCTGCTTGTAGAAAAGAGTCAGAACTCTGATCAGAGAAAGTGTTTTTCTGTCTTAAATGCTGCAAAATTTTTTTTCTGTAATGGTGAACATGGGTGGGTTTATTTTACATATTGTTTTTATTTGTTTCCTTGCTGTCATTAGTGATATGTAATTAGTTTCTTGTCAGGGAGTCTGTGGAGGCACTTGTGAGAAGCACTTTCACTGACGGGGCAATTTATTTTAATGGTGAGCTAAACTAGAAACCAGAAGAGTTTATAATAAATTGTATTCTGTGGTGAGATCTAGATTCAGTAATCTAAGCTTCTGCTTCATGAGTTCAGCTCCTCTTTTCAGTGTTTTGTAGACACTGTCCTCTTTACACAGGAGTGCTCTTGGAGACAGCCACCAGCCAAGGCCTGAAACTGAGCACACAACATTTGTTTCTCATCACCCACTAGACAATTTCACAGTGAACCAAAGATCAGGGATGACTCAGACACTCAGGTTTTGGATAAACAGTGTCTCCAGTCTAAGCACTCTGGTACTGTTCTTGTGGCCATGGTGTTGATGGCTCTCTGACTTTCAGTTCACAGTGAAATGGGTAAAGGCTTCTTTGAATGATACAAGCGTCTTCCCTCTTGCCCAAGCTCTGTTGTGTGTAGGCACTTTTCCTCAAGGGCAGTGTGATCCAAAGGATAACTTTCTCATTTGTTGGTAAAAATCAGTGTGTTTTGGGCCGTTGAGCAGCAAACTGAGTGCCAGTTGTCTGATACCTTCTAATTCTTCCAGCCATTATGTTGTTTTCTTAGTTTTACTGGTTTTAGGCAAGCAGTCTGCATTGTGTTTGGGTGCAAGGCAGACAACCAGATCTTCACGCTACAATGTCATTTGTGCATTTCATCCCATGAGTTGGCTTTTGGGGTGATTCATGCCACTACTGTGGTTTCGATTACTTTGAAAACACTAAAGAAGTCCGTACTTGGAAAACACTGACTGCCTTTCGCAGTAAAATCTTACCTTTTATTCCTTCGGCCCTTTTTTATGCATCAATTCGGTTTATGTGGAAGAGAGCTCTGGGGAAATAATTTTAACCCTCTGTTGTCCTGTCACAGCCTGTTTGGAATTACAGGCATGCAGATGCAGAGGTTGCACTGGGATAATAAGATGCCTTTGGACATGCCAGGTGAAGCTGCAAAGAGAGGATGTGAAGTTGTCACATCTCGGTGCATGTTTGATCAGCACTTGTTTTGTAAGGTTGCAGTGTGTGTTCTGCTTGTTCCACCAGCAAGCAATCAGGGAAACCTGTATTAGTGAAATGCATGATGACGACTGCGTGGTTCTTGTGCAGGAATTAGCAAGCACATCTGAAGTGCAGGGATTGTGTTGTCAAGTGGACAGAGCACTTGACAGGAGTCTGAGAATAATGTGTCTTTCTTCAGCCTATACATTGAGTCATTGTGTGATGTTTGGCAAATTGCTTCAACTGTTTCCCCCACAGGAAATAGAGGACCCTGCTTTATAGCAAGATCTGTAAGAGATAGTATAATAAATAGTGATTATAATGATACAGTTCTTTGCCAAAGCTTGGGTAATCACTGTTAGCAGCAGCATTAATTTTAATTTGTTTCCTTAATTGATTGGAGGTTTGACATCTGCAATTTGTGTTTCAGTTGGGCAAACTGATCCTTGATGGACTGGTGCAGAGGTTTTGGTGATTTTTTTTTTTTTACTCTTAAAAAAAATTCTTATTTTAATGAGAGTAAAGATCTTTATAATTTGAAGCCAATTTCCAACAGAGGTCTGCAAATTGCTAATATAAGGTTAAAGTAATTTACAAAGAGGAAATACTTGTGTTTCAAGTATCTTTTACATTGTTACAGAAATATATGGTGCTGATTCTAATATAACATTTATGTCTTCTTTTGGAACTGTGTTAACTGCTGCAGAAAAGATCATTAAACTCTCTTGAAGTAAAGGAGCTGACCACCAGTTAATTGGTTTGATCACTGATTACACAGAACAACAATTGGCTGTACTGTGTCTGCTGCAGGAACTTACGTTATAAAGGCTCAGAAAATGCTAGTTTGTCCTAGATATGTCCTTCTTGCTGTCTGCCACATGCTCACATAAAAGGCTTTAGAACATACCTGAATGGGGCATTCTAAAAGCCATTCCCCTGGATGGATCCCTGCGGCAAGAAAATCTCTTCAGCTTGAATTCTCTTTTTCTTTGCTGTCCTTTTCATTTAGTTTTCAATTCACTTATTTATATCTCTGTCTCCACTTTTTCTCCCAGGAGATGCCAGACAATTACCTCCTGTGCTGTAGATCAGGGGCTTTCTGAAAATGCACAGGTGAGGTAAAGTGAGCAAGATGAGAACTAATTCTAATTAATTCACAAATGTTGCATTATAAAATTATATACATTGTTTAAAGAGTGGAAGCACCTCATAATGCAAGAGCTCCAGATTATTAATATTCCCTCTACAGTGGTCCCTATTAGTTAGAATAGATTAGACCAATTCTACTCTCGTGCTGTGCTAACGTACCGAGCCTGAAAAGGTCACAGCTAGTGGGATCTAAAACCTCTTACAGTTTTGCTCACATGAGTTCCTTAACTATTCAGTCAAGTTGATAAAAATAGAGTAAATGGAGAAGGCTGATGCTTATAATATAGCTTTTATTTGCCGTTGCTTTTGTCAGAGGCTTTGCATTATGAAAATTTGTTCAATGTGAAGAGATCTTCATGGATTATAGAACAAGGCTGTTACTAAAAACTTCTTTTGCATCTTACTATGATTCTTTTGGGGAAAGTGGGTTATCTCTGGCTGCTGTGCAGGCTAAGGCATCTGGGGATTGCTGTAATCTGTGTTTTCCTGTCAGTATCCCTAGAGGACTCATTGCCTGCTGAAAAGAGACAAAAGATGCTGCTTCTACCAAGATCACACCTTTGCTCCCCTTTCCTCTTTTGTCGAGTAACCTGATGAAAAGACCAGCTATGACAAGCACTGGCTAGCTGAGAGTTTTCCCACAATCTGGGAATTAGCTGATCAGGCAACTGTTTGGTCTCTTTCAACTTAAGCCTGACACAAATGTGTCATCACACAGGAGAGAAGCCGGCATGTAAAATGCTTTCCCATAGACAGTGCAGCTTTTTAAGCCAGTGGTGCACAAAAGGCTTAAAGAACACACATAATGATACACACTTGTAACATCAGGAGTGCCCTAGGTTAAATCAGGAAATTTTATGTGACAACTATGAACTCTTAGTTGCTTTGCTAATTTGGTGCCGTGGCTTTCGGTCATCTGTTGCAAAGGGTTTTTAAATTCTTGGATTGTCTTGAAACCCTCTGCTTTCATTAGGAGCACACATCAGTTGGAACTGAAGGCATGGCTTGGGGTTATGGCATAGTGTTATTGAAAATCTTGGTTATTTCTAACCTTAATCTTGCAAGGGATTCATGAAGGTGCTGAGTTATTAATATCCTTGTGCTCAGCGATTTTAAAAACTGGATTTACAAAGTTACTGACAGTGTATCTCCAGGGTACCGAAGAGTTTCATTGAATGATGCTCTGTAAGCTGCTCTGACTCTTTAACCTGCTATTCTACCAGGTTCCATGTGTTTGCCAAGTTACAGGGAGAGACACATGGCACAGGGGCTGGGGATATTAAAAGTGTTGTTAAAATATGAATGACTGAATTTGTTTCCACTGTCCAAATAGGGTTGGATTACCTTGTCTTTTTTTAAGCAATGGCACTAACCTTTGAGATAAACCCCCCATTTTATCTACTAAGTGAAGTTGAAGTCTGTTTGGAAGACAGGGTGTTTTGAAAATCCAGAATATTTATGTTTCAGAATGGGATACAGTATTGGATGGGAGTGTCTGAGGCACGTCACAGGTGACATTCCTGACTGTTTTGTTTGACCTGAAACTGCATTTCTCAATGGTTAACAGTTCAGAAGCTGTTCTTGACACAGAATGTGGCCTCATTGGAGTCACGGTAGCTGTGCTGTGCCTAAATCCATCATATGCATTGTGTATTTTACAGCTCTGGGTCAAACTACAAAGAGCTGAGATAAGGAATACATTAAGTAATTCATAGGCGGTGAGACAAGAACCCAGATCATGGTGCCAGTGGCAAGCACTGATCCAGCTCCTCCATCATAACCTCAGCTGAACTCACTTGTGCTGATCATGGTATTTCTCCCAGGAACCCTGCAGAGAGCTGCTGAGAAAGCACTGACCTCTTCCTGAGCCTCACAGGCTCCATATGCCAAGGCCTCAATTGCTACCTAGATGCCAGTGAGGTCAAAGAGTCACGGGAAGATGCTGTGCAAAGTGTCCTCTGCAAAATACATCAGCTTCCACCTCCTTCCTCTCCCCTGGCCCTGACCCGCAGAGGTGCTGTCAGCAGGGCAGAGTTTCTGTATGAGTGTTGGAAGTGAGGCTGGACCCACCTAAACCTTGCTTGATGTGCTCAGGTTAAAATTGATATCAGAGGGGTTTTTTTCTCCCGTGTGCGTCATGCTCTGTGCAATCCTGCACCTGGCAGCTCTGGCTACATACTGCTTTTCCAGCACTGCCTTCCTTCCTTCTCTGTATCTCCCTGTAAAATCGTTTTGACCAGACTTAGCTTTTTGATGTGTTACCTCATGCATGCAGAAAAAGCTTTCCCAGTTCTTGAAATTTCTTTGTGTTGGTCTTCTTTTCTCTGCTTTTTCTACTTTTCATGCAAAAAGACTCTTAGCACAGTTTTACAAGGGTGTGTTAATTAGAATAGCCAGTAGCCCAAAGTAAAGTTGGGTGGGTAGAGATTGGTGTGTTAATGTATGGATTTAAATCAGGACAGAAAAGCTCTGCAGAAAGGGCCCAGTCCTTTGTTGCGTAATTTTCTTGTTACGGATTGTGAGTTTTTGTGCATAACACATGCTGTCATCTTGAGCAGATTTATACAGATAAACATTTTGATCATGTGTACAATCAGTGTACTGTAAGTATGTCTCTTAAAGTGCAAGTTTACAAGTCAATTACCAAAACCTCCTGATTTAAAACACATTGTAGGCAGGTTAGTGGGCTGAAAACATGGTTTTACAACTCTGAGGGAGAATCTTTTGCTTGGGAGTGGATTGTTTTTAAGGAAAACTGCTGTATTCCTTATCACCCTTTGATCTGTATGTATTGTATCTTGTAACCTATGTCTGTCTTTTCTTTAGTGTTGCAAAGGGAGTACCTTCTCGGGGTATTTTGTGCACAGTTAGACCTTGATGTTCTTTTTAGTCTATGTTCTTGTTCCATTAGGTCAGTGCTCTGTGTTATGAACCTCATTGTGGAGTTTGCAAAAAAGTGAAACATACTGAAATGCCTCTGTCTTTTTTTTTCCAGGATATAAAGTTTTGAACAGTGCCTCCCCAAGAAGTGTGATGAGAAATGGCTTTAGGAAACAATACCCAGAGAAGTTATTCTATCATCCCCTGCTTCATCTTTGTTGAGGTGAGTGCAGCATTTAGCTGCCAAGCCTATATAGAAGGCAGCTCTTCCCTGCTGGAATTAAGTAATTTGTTAGCCATTTTATTTGTAGAAAAGGATGCTTTCTTACTTGATCACATAAATGCTCATCTTCATACTCAGTGCCATCAGATCCCCCTGAAAAAATCCTGCGTGAGTTATCCAGACCTCAGGAACAAGCACTCAAGATTCTGTGTATCCAAGACTTCTCTGTCTGGTTTTCTGGCTAGTCCTGTGGTATTTGGCAGAGAATGAGCAGTAGCTGCAGGTGAAGGTCAGCAGCAGGTGATTGCTCATCTTCCCATTTTTTTCACCTCTCCATCTTGGTGTTGCACAGGGACTAAACCTTATTCAAGGAAATTTCTGATCTCGCAGTCTGATGGTTCACGGGCTTTGGAAACAACACGCAGCTCTGATTTCAGTTCAGGTGGAACATAAAATGTAGATGAGGCGTGCCTGACCTTTAAGTGAGATGAAAAAGCTTGGCTAGCACAAGGGCTGTGAATTGTCTAGCAGTGAATCTGCTGTTAATGCTCCATGTTCTTTTTAAGGGCAGTTGGTGTAGTAGGGTTTTTAATTATTATTTAAACATTATTTAATTATTTTATTATTTTAGTCTATAGAAATGGTAGTTTTTTGGTTCTTCTTTTACTTAGCCTAACACTGAGAGACTGGCCAACATCATTATTCAAATTCATGATTGTTCAGCTGGTGCTTATAAGGCTGGGACGGTTTTCCTGGCAAGGGAAGCAACTCTGTGTTTCCAGGGAAGATGAAAGCTTCCATCAAATTTAGATGGTAAAAAGGAGATAACTGCCTGTGAATAACCTTGTTCAGAGCCACCTGTCTTATGTTGCTTGGATGGAATACTCACTCTTTGGCCCAAGTTACGAGGCAAACTTGAGCCTTTTCCATAAGAGAAGCGCTGGGAACTGTTGTTCTGATGGAGACAATGGGTCACTGCTTTATTCTAATTGCTAGAGAAAGAAAGTGTAAAAATGGGGGAAAAGCAGCAATGAGCTCAGAAAAATGCCCAATAAAAACAACCAGGAATTAGATGTCTCAAATTTATTGCTCAAACCAGCAGCCCTGAAGATCTTTAGTCCTCTAAATAAATGAATGATGGGCCTGGTTGGAAACCTATGACAGTGGTATAAATTGTTCCTCCTGTAGACAAGACTGACATGAGGATTTTTTGCTCTGTAGATGTACATTCCTTGTCCTTTTACACACTTGATTTGCTGATTAAAACACGACATTAAATTAAAAATCAGTCAAAACTAGCGAGGTAGTGTCTGAAAAGATATTCTCTCTGCTACATTTCATAAAAACATGTATTTCTTCCCCTCTTTGTCCATAGATTTTTAATCTAGCACTACTGGGACTACAAATTCATAGACCTGTGTCAAGCATTGTAGCATTAAACAACAGGAAATCTAATTTCCTGCTGGGAGTGAAGAGATGATTGATAGTAGCCATTCCATCTGAAAAGTCCCTGTAAATCTTAAGGCCACTGGAGGTGTTGTTCTTTTCCCACTGCTATGCTTTTGAGACTAAAGTAAGAGCTTTTTTTTTTTTTTCTTTCCCAGTGAAGCTGATCCAGACTCTGAGCCCTGTGCTGGATTACCTTGGTTAGGACAGACCCTATTTTTGTTGCTTTCAAGCAACCATGAGAATTGATTAGCTGTGTGACATCTTGCTGCTGCTGTGAAAAGCAGGACAGATAAAAATAATGTTGCCTGCTTTCCTGACACTGTTTTTCTGGGGGAAAACAATCCAGCGGCAGTCATGCTAGCTGAACATGGTAGGAAAAGAGATGGTCAGTAAAAATTATCATAGGCTTGTTCCCCTGAGTGTGCTACCTCCCCCACTGGAATCTTGTCTGGCTATTAAAAATTTTGAGATATTTGCTCTTAAGAAAATAATGCTGAGCCTTGATTGTCATGTCAAATGCCCTGCCAGTAGTTATTTGCTAACTGCCCACTCCTCAGTGTGCCTTCATCAAGTCGTGTTGGCAGAAGTGGAAATGAGGTGTCATAAGGAGTTTGGATACTTTAAATACCATCATGCTTCAGTCTGTACAAATCTGACACAGTTTCAGCCGTTATTCTCATTTCCATTTTTTTCCCATTTAATTTTCCTCCCACTGAACTAACTTGTAGCAGTTAGTTATTATGGAATCTGACCTGAAGATGAATGGCTCATTATAAAAACTTAAACCTTTTGCCTGACTCTACAAATTCCTTTTTATGTTCAAAATGTGAAAGTTTTAATAATAAAGAGATAACATGTGATGTCTAATCTGAAATGACAGAAATGTTAAATCAACAGTTTCATTCCCTAATTGGAAACACAGTGTCATGTTATGAGTAGATTTAAAGGCTAAATAGGGAATCATTAAACTAATTTTGATCCACTTATCAAATCTGAGTCCCTGTCCCAAATAATGCGGGCAGCTTTCTGGATGGCTCTTCATTATATTATAAGAGGTGTCATTACCATCTGGCATTTGTCACCAAATGTCTGTGAAGATTTGGCATAGTACATTTTGTTAAACACATAAACAATTAACTAGGATGTGCAGGAGACTATTATTCCCCTTTTCCCTGCCCTCCTTCGCACAGAGCAACCTGAAAGGAGCCTTCAGGAGGCTCTGTCCCAGTTTGGTTTGCATTAGGCAGATGTTAAACAGTAGTGCAAAGATGCCTTACTCCATATCTTCCAGAGCCCTTTGGAGACAGTGGTGGACCCAGAGCGTGCAGCAAAGGCTGTGGAGCTGCTTTTGACATGCCCTGGATCTATCCCAGCAAATGCCAATAATGCACAGCAGCCTGTGTGAGGAATAGTTGACAGCCAGGAGTGATCACTGGGGTGGTCTCATGGATGGTAGGTAAAAAAGTAAAAGAAGCAGCTTCTGCAATGACAGGAAGAAAATTCTCTCTTGTTCTTCCTTTTTCACTTATGGTGGCCTTTGTTTGCCAAAGCTCTTTGTCGAGTACCTCCTCCCTCCACCTGCTGGGACATGTGTCACAGAGCAGTGTCAAAAACAACTGTAGCAACACTTCAGCACAGCTGTGCCGTTACCTGCTGTCCCATTTTGCAGGGTTTGATCCAAGGGGTGCTGTGTTACAGCCGCACGGGGAAAGGTAAAATCACAACTGGCAGAGGTGTATTTTGTACATAAAAGTGGAGCCGGTTTTCTGCAGGTGAAGGATAAATTGTCAGAACAGCTAAGCTCCCCGAGGTGTGGGCAGTGCCAGAGGTAGGAGTGGGAGAAGTACAGTGCCTTCTCCCACTGGCAAATCCCCATTGTCTTCCTGTGGGACTGGTGAGCTGCCCTGAGGTCTTCCTCTAGCACTGGTTTCCATGCTCTGTGGTCTTGCCCTCTCTTTGTTCACTTCATTTTGGGGGTCAGCTTTCTAGGAGAAAGCTCAGGCTGGGGAGGGTGTAGGAAAGACTCCAGTATGGCTTTGAATTTGTTAGGTCCAAGTGTTGTCCTTGCTTTTGCAGCCCGTTTGATGGTTATCGTTAGTGACAGGAAGGGCAAGGCAATGTGATAATTGCATTTAGCAAATAGATGTTGGAAGGAAAGTTCCATACTGTGGGTAAACAGCATCCCCCCACTACACATGACTTCAGGGGGAAGGCATGAGAGCAACTTCAGAGCCATTGTTTGTGTTTGAATGGCGGTTTTTGAAGAAGCAGTATCCTTTTCTTCCTCCAAAGAAAACCCTCTTCTGAGTCCACAACAGCAAGGACAGTAATGGCTCTCTAGGCAACAAAAGGAGAAATTTGATCTGGAATTTCTGCTGATGAGGCACATTCTACTTCCTTTTTCCTCCTCCTCACACTGCAAGTCCTCGCCTGAGGACTTGGTTTGTTTCAGGGTGAGTTATCTGAGGATTTATTTTCAAGTGCAGTTACTCCTGAAGGAGTTGAGTGCATCTGAGGTGTGTCTTTGCGCTTGAAAACACTAAAATTTTCTGGAACCAGATTTAATTAAATTGTCTTAAATTTATCAAAGAGTTACTGAATACAAAAAGACTTTGATATATGACTGATGTATATGCTTCAATGTGCTTCATTGTGGATTATTGTAATCCTGATTTTGATGAGGTAGTAGGGGCAGACTCAAATATGTAACACAATTACAACTTAAAACACTGGACATTTTTAAATTCTGTAATCTGAAGATCCCACTTTTTCACACTAAATCCATTATTCTGCCCTCAGGAAAGCTTTTGCAGGCAGAGTGGAAATTGTTTCTTCTTGACAAGCCAATATATAGGACATTGCAGAGGGCTGAGGATAAGGAAAAGCTCTTCTCCCCTTCCCCCAAATGAATAAAAATTTTTAAAATGGAAAAATAAAAAGCTCTAGTCCTACATCTATTCTGGTACAAACTTGGATTTGAACTGTAGGTATGCTGCAACATCACAGCGTTTCTGTTTCTACAGTGGTGTAAATTTTCTGTTACTTTTCGCTATATTATGTTTGGATACATGAATCATCTTCAAATATGAGTTCAAATGTAATTTTTTAAAAAATCAACTTACAGAAGCACTGAAGGAAAGCATTTTTTTTTTCCTTGACTACCTACGTTTGCCTGTCAATATTTCATGTAGTCAAGCCAACAGCTGAACTACACAGTAGCCAGAGAATTTCTGCAATACTGAAATCATTTTGTGTAAGTGAGACAAGTGCCTCTTGAACTTCTGTTTGTCATCAGCATCACAGCAGGGCTTAGGGAGCTGTGAAAAATCAGTGAATTTAGAACATTCATGGCATTTGTGGCACTTCTTTTATTCTAATTTTTTGTTTCAGTGTTCTGAAAACTCAAAAAGGTTCTGCACATTTAGGTGTACTGGCCCACTAATTTTGAGCAGTGTTGGAGAGTGTAAAATGACCTTTTATGTGTGCTGTAGTCCTCAAATTTACATTTGTAAGAGGCATTGAATATATTGGGAGTGACTTTGTATTTGTTTATTTTTTAAAAATTAGTCACTTCTCTCATAATAAAAGCTTGCTAGTTTCATCTGAGCTTTATTGATATCATTAAAATTGCATAAAAGGTATAGAGACATAGGACTGCAATTTTGGATATTCAAAATACAGTAATTTTGGCAAGGTAATGTCCAGTTCTCCTAGAAAGTGCCCAAAATATTCAGTCAGCATTTAACATAACCTTTACCTGGAAAAGCATCCCAAGGTGGGCTAACTTCGGAATAGCTGCAGCGCTCAGTGATTCTGTTCCTTCCTTCTCCATCCGCACCATGCTCAGCGGTGCTGTGCTGCTCCGCTGGGATGCTCTGAGGACAAAGTGCCCCGAGGGAGGTGTCATGTGCTGGTGTTGTATAAACGCCTGTCATTAGATCCCCCACTTAGGCTGGCTCTGCGAATTGGTGCTGACAGATGCTGTTCGAATTCAGAGGGGCTCCCCTTGTAGCAGGGTGATGTTTCTGCATAATCCCTGTGCTTCAGTCACTTCTGTTTCTTGGGATTCATTGTTTCTGGTTTTATTCACTCAGCATATATATCTGTTTCTCCTTGTTGCTCTTTCTAAACATCTCATGTTCTCCATTTACCAATCATTCCTCAGCATTTGCTTTCTTTGTCCTCCACATACCTCCTTTGTTCCAGGTGACTGGATAATTCCGTATTGTAAAATTGGCTTAATCTCAGTGAATAGGTGTCTCTTGAACATTGGATTAGTTTTGTTGAATTGCTAAGCAGCTTTCATATTACCTGACTATAAAGAAACCCTTCTAAGTGCTTCACAATTAGGCAGAGAGCACAGAAAACTCTTGGCCAGCATAGGCACTGTGAAATAAATCTGATTATTATTTGATTCTCCTTAGCTTCTTGGGGACCTCTTAAAATTAACATTAAGGGTCTGCCGTGAGAGATTAGAAGCTTTTGCTGCATTTTTCTTTAAAACATAAATGAAAGAAGGATTGTATTCCTGCTTGCAGACACATGAAGCAATTTTTTATCCTTTCCTTTATCCTGAAAATTTCCCATTGCAAATAATTTCTTTGATGACTTGAATAACATCTTAGGGTTTCCACCAATTAACTTGGTAGACTTTTCAAGGAAGGGATTAAAGGTACCAAAGTTCTTCATCTTTATGGGTAATAAAATTGCATTTGGTAGCAGAAAAAAATGCTGTGAACATATTGCTTTCCCTGTTTACACGGTGCCCTGAAACTAGCCAACACTTTTGAGAGCAACAGTAATTTATAATATGTCAGTCTGTTTAATCAGATTTCTAAGAGAAGAAATTGTACAGTTTTTTTAGTTACTCAGCAATTTGGGAGATTGTATTTGCTCTGGTTCTTAGGCAGAAATACATTTTTCCCATTTGTTAGTTTAAAAAACAAAAGCCCATAGCTTTAGTAGATTTTTGCTAGAAAAACTAGTAAAGCTTTGAGAAAACAGCTTTTGAAACTAGGCGCTGTTCATGTAGGTGTTCTATATGTGCAGAAGTCTGCAAGCCACAGTTGAGGTCTTCTAGGTTGGAAGGTATTTCCAATAATGACTGAGCAGCTTTAACTAGTCTTAAAATAGATAGAAATGTGAAAGTACACAGGGCACAATACATAGCATAGGCAGCTATCTCCCTGTAGTAGCAGAGTGATGCCACCAGTTAAAATTAGTGCCCAATTTTCCCCTCCTTTCTTTTCAGAAGTATACTTACGTTTTTGTTCCACAGATATTGCTGTAGAGCACTTAATGTGTTGATGTTTGTTTGTTTGTTTTCGTGCTACAAAATCCTAAGGCTTTTTCATATTTTCTTTCCCAAGCACAAAACATTGAGCTGTTCATTTGCTCAGATTCGTGAAAATCTGGAGATCAATGGAGGCACAGTGCATTATCAAATTATTGACTGTTCCGAGATACAGTTGCACCATTTCCTCTGGTCTGCATCTATGAATACACTTTTTTTGTTTTGGTCTGTAGAAATATCCCCACATTTTTTAATCATGATAATTTGCGTAAGTTTCATGAGGTTCTAAAAAGATTGGAAAAGAATCAACAGGGACTGTCAAATTCAGTCTAAGTAACCCTAAGTACAACAATTAAGCATTTCCAGAGCTGATCAGTAGGAAAGACACGAAAAATGTAGGAGCAAAGGATGGTGCTTAAAGTGTATTTTGAAATATCAAACCCATCCCAACTTTTTGACAGTGTCTACGACATCAGGAGAATTTTTGAAAGTGGAATAGGTCTTTTTAAGCATCATACCCAGTTTCATCAGGACTTGATTTCTGGTTCCTGACCAGCCACTCCAGACATGGAAAAGGAGAGGTTTGTTTTAACAATGTTTCAAGGATGAAGTAATAACATCAGCCTTACAGCAAAAAGATTGATTTCAGTGATACTGCAGTGAAAGAATATTGGCATTTTCTGCTCTCTAGAAATCTCAATGGAGTTTTAATACCATCTTTAGGAATCAGTCTGCCAAGTCTTGTGTGTCCTGTACAAATTTAAGGTGCTGCACTAACCCAGATCCTCTCCAAGCTTCTGACAACATTTTGTTGCCTTTGTGTGGGTGGCAGATAGCTTCTAAATTGTGAGATCTTCTCCCTCCAAAGTGCAAATGAATAAATTTGCAAATTATTGCAAATGGATAATCCAGTTGCCAGTACCCGAGTAACATGAAACAAGTAAATCTTTTGTGAATGCACCAAAATATAGTAACAAAACTAAAATTCATCCTTTTGGAGAAATTATACTTTATGTTTCTGTATTTCTAACTCACTTGGCCAGTGCACCTCAGGTTTTATGATCTATTTTGTAACTTCTGGAGCATTCTGAAGGGACTTCTGGTGATTCTTCCCAGTCCATTCCCACATCCCAGCGTTGCAGTAATAAACAATTCTTCTCTGATATGTTTCCTTCACTGGAGTATTTCACCAGGAATTTATATGAGATGTTGAGTATAGAGCAAGTAGTTTGCAGATCCCATTCCTAAAGTCACATCTGATGGTTTTTACAGAGGTAGGTTTGCGCATTTCATGTATTCTGTCACAACTGTGACAATAGCTCAGTGGAGCTGTTGAAGAGACTGTATGAAAATGGATCAATGCAGATGTATTTACAGGAAATATGTGAGACAGTAGGAGCTGATGCTCTGAGAGTTGTTGCATCTTGTGCATGTGATGCTAAAGAGGCACTCAGGTCTTAATACACATGAAATTGTTGCTCATGATGGTGTGTGTTTACAGCAATAATTAGAGATTGACCCTCAGTTTTAGAGTCTTCATGAGTCTTCATGGATTATCTTTCAGCTTGATGCCATGCCTGAAGTAATATTTCTGATTCAGAAGTTCAGACTAGGGGTCAGATTTAGGATATCTGCATAAATTCACAACGATAAATTGTGTTAGGTCTTCCTGGAACCATTCCAGTTTTAAGTTAAAGAATGGGGGGTTAAGATGCATCTTCTTTTTGAAACAGAGTGATTTTAATGGTCAAGATTTGTATTGCAGATAGACTTTTAGAAATGGCTGTTAGGTGCATGATTGATCAATATTTTACTGATTACATAGTCTATTTTTAAAGAGTTGTTTCACAGTTCAAGAAACCAAATGGTCATTCATTATGGTGTGTAACTCTTACTTTTGAGTGACATCTTCACAGCACCCACTGGGATTAAGGTCTCTGTCAGACTACACATCCTGAGAGTCCCATGGCTGGTTGTGATCTCTGCCAGCAGTGATGATTCTGTTTGTTTGCAGAGGGTCAGTGCAAAGAGCCCAAAAGATTAAAACGTGCTCCAAAACCTGCTGTGCGCTTCTTTCTCCTATCATTTCCTTTATGACTTAAACACAGGAGCAGATGAATGGAAGAAGCCATGTAACAGGATGGGTTTAAAATGCATTTGAATCAGTTGTTAACTTTTCATAATTCTAGGGCATTATTAACTTTTTATGATTCTAGAGTAATTATTGATGAGGCCTACCAAAAATATGCTGCAATAAGATTAAAGCAACTGGGGAAAAATGGTGCACTTATTGCTAGAGTTGCTGTCAGTTTTCTCACAACTCCAGTAAAGAGAATTCTGTAACTTGAAGGATAGCCACACTTGGTCATATAATGGCCAAATTATCCCTGTGTTCTCCCAGCTAGTAAATGCTGCATGTCTCTCCCCATAATCAATAATCTATTGTTCATTGCGACTTCTGGAGTTCAGACTTTGCATACCTGGCAGGAGCTCTCATAATAGTACCAATACTGTATCAATACTTGTTACGTACTTTGCTGAAACACAGAAATTTAGTGTGTGATTTTTATGTGCAGGTGTGCAACATTATTGAATTAATACCACCTTTAGTTTACACCATACATAATGGACTACTTGGTTTTTTAAAAACTAATTGTGAGTTTTGCCTGCTTCATGGAGAGAATGAGGTTAGAGAGGCATCAAAATAGTTTGTGGTACGTTTTCACAGTGGAGCTATTGATTGAATTTCCATTTGATTTACTGTGGTCTCTAATTAACACTGCATTTTTAATAAAATTATAGCCAAAATAATCTGTAAATGTACTGCATAAATGTGGTCTAGTTTCTTATTAGAGCCTGACCAATAAAATATTCCAGTTATAATGGAGTGAATTAACTTTTCAAATAGATTGGATAGCAGATTGTACTTTTATCAGTTTTATAGTTGTGCTAATATTTGACTTGTAGCTAGCTAGGTCAGTAGTCATCGGGGATCTTTATGATCTTATTTAAGCCAACCAAAGCAAAAATCAGCTCAGCTCTGTTACAATGCTGGGGAACATACTGAAATTCTCAAACTGCTCAAATTGTGGGAATAGAGGTGGTTTATACAGTGCTGGTATCATGTGAATAAATACCAGCATTGGTTTAACATGTTGAGTTTCAGGCTTTTTCATCCTGATTGAAAATATCTTTCTGTAGAAAGGAGTAAAGCAGTTTGGGACTTGGAACAAACTCAAACTAGGTGATATTTGAACAAGAAAGGCAGCCAGGGTCAACCAAGTGAATAATAAACACAGGTCTTTACTCCTTTGAGTTAAAAAGAAAGGTCATAGACTCATAGAATGATTTAGGTGGGAAAGGTTCTCTGGAGGTCTCTGGGCATACCATGGCTCAGAACAGCAGCAGCTGGGTGAAATTCCTTTGGGCCTTGTCCAGCTGAATTTTCTTAAAGGCAACCTGCTTAGTTTTTGAGTGTCCACATAGGAAAACACTTGTCCTAAGAGTCTTTCTAATAAAGTGATGCAACCTGGCATGAAAGAAAAGGAAGCTAGACCCGATGACAGTAAAAAAAAAGGGCAGGTGGGGAAGGGAAAAAAAAAAAAAAAAAGGAGAATGGGTAGCTGAAAGCGATAAAGGAATGAATCACTTAAAAAGTCTTCTTGACTTTTTGACTTTTAGAGTTGTGTGCGGTTGGAATCTTAAGACCAGTTTTGTCTGCCCAGTCCCTTCTTCTTGCAGGAACTTCACCTGGGTATTGGCATGCCCAGTATGAAAATATGTATATATTATCAATAGTCAGCATGTAGATTTCCTTGTCCACGTTCAATATTTTGGAAACCAACATGTTGGACAAAGCTTCCTGTTCAAGCCTGGTCACCTCACTCTGTTTTGTGAACCCAGTGAGCTGTATTGCTGTGCTGCCCTTCCCTAATATCTACATCCTGAAGTTTTCCATTGGACTCTTCTCCATACTTTCCACACTCCAGCTTCCTACAAAAGCCACATATGCGTCTTTGTGCCTCCTACTGCTGGGCCTTGGTTTAGTAAGAAGATGAAACTGTCCTTTCTGTATGTGCAGACTTTTTAGAGGAACATCAGTAATGTTAAATCCAGGTTCAGATATGACTATTCTTGAATTATACCTGAACCTTGTCATGACAAATAGCCATTACAAATAGCTTTGAATATTCCTCTTTGTTTTGGCAGGGCTAACATTGGAAAGAGATCGGTATCTTTAAGTCAAAGGGACAAGAGTGAGCCCCAGAACCTGGTGGGATTTTAGGAGTTTTCAAACTCCAAGTCTTCTCTTCTTCCTTACCTTGCATTCAAAATTGCATAGCAAGATGATTACATGTTCTGAAAAATGAAGCAGTCATTATTAATTTTTTAATATGACTGCCTGCCAGTGATAAAGAATTGTATGAAAGGATTGGCTCGGGTGCAACATGACTTGCATGCAGCAGAGGAGATTCAAAGTGGTAATTGTTTTTTTTAAAAGCTTCCTGTTCAACTGGGAAAATGTTGAAGGCAAATAAAATGGATTTCATAATGCATTATACATATTAATAAGACTGAAGTGAAACGTCTTTGATCGTTTTCTGTTTAATTTAAAATATTGTCTCTATTTGATTTTTATGATTGGTCTAAGAGTCCTGCAATCTTGGTAGCAACAGATAGTTTCTTTTAACAGTAAGTGCTGCATTTATCAATGTCTAATGACTGCATTACTCTATTAAGTAGCATGGGTCTGGAAGCACAGGCAAATTTCATGAATTTTAATATATGCTGTTCTATGAATGACAAAGATTCAGAGCTGCATCCAGCTCCAAGGTTGTCCGCTCAGATGGAAATCTTTTACACCTGGAAGAACAAGGCAACAGAACAAGCATCTAAGAATGTGATAAGGTCAGTGTTGTTAGAGTAAGGCTAGATTTGGTTTTCTCTGTTTTACACATGAATTCTGAACTGCTTTGATACTGAGGGACTCAGCAGCTTTCACTGGACACAGCAGTCCATCACAAAGGTATCAGAACACAAAATAGCTAGATACACACCAAGAATTTTCATCAGAAAACACTGGAATTGAATTTTTTTAGTATAAATTTTCATTTGGTATATTTACTGAAACTCCAGTGGTAGATACCATGTTGCCCAATTACTTCACTTAGGAAAGAACTGACTTTCCTGGGTTTTTAAGATTCATTGTTGTGTTGTGTGTTGATACAAGCCCCATAAATATACCACGTCTGTGCCTGCAAGACATTGCCATCTTTAAGGCTTCTGCAAGATGTTGCAGACTAACAGTAAAGTTAGGGAGCTGCAGTTCTGGTTTGTACGGCTTGGCTTGTGATTCTAGGAGAGGCCCCATCTGCCAGTCTGGGGCCTTGGTTGCCTGATGGTACAAACTGGGTAGGTAGGGTTGCAGGTTCCCTGCACTGTGGTCTGAGCCACATCAACTGCTTGGAAATACCAACCATCAGAGAAATACACAACATTTCAGGAGAAGAAAGTAGCCTGGAAAGTTTGGAGTCGAAAGATACCTCCCAGTGATTTTTTTTTTTTTCCCCCAAATTATATTTGGGTTCCAGCATGCTCCACTGCAGTAGGATTTAGGACAGGATGCAGAGCAGCATCAGCAAGCAGATCTGTCTGAAGCTCTGCAACAGCAGCAGTGCGAAGCCACGTGCTGTGTTTCTGTGCTCGGGCACTGTAAGGGAAGGGCAGGGCCACAGGGAGCCCCTGTGTCTCTCTGAGTGCACGGAGGGGTTGTGGTACCTGCCAGACCTGCAACACAGGGGTCCTGCACTGCTTCCCCAGGGTATTTTTCACTTGTCTGCTGTACTTATATGAAAACCAAAGACACAGCAAGGCTGCTTCCATGCCTGTGCTGACCATTGCCTCATCACCTTTTCTGCACCTCTCTTAATGCCAATTATACTATGATTTGTTTGTGTGCCAGTGCCTCTGAAAATCTTTCTCTATAGACATCAAAGCACCTCACAGCTATTAAGAGAATACAGAACTGATTTAACAGAAAAGATCTGCATTGTCCCCAGCCCAAGCAACCCTTGCTCCCAGGAGGATGACATTTTTCACCAACAGAACATAAGGCAGTTGTGAGCCTTGTCTTGGCAGCTGGGCTCTGAACATCTGTGGAAAGCAGGAGACAGAGAAGGGTATAAAACTGGACTGTTGTATTGTCACTGTCTCTGACATGATGTTGCTACATCCTCTGATCAGAGGGAGTGTCAGTCCATTTACTAGTTTGTAACAGGTTTTTTTTTGGGGTTTTTTTTTCCATTAAAAAGCCCTTGTAAATTGCTGGCACCCATAATTCCAGCGTCAGGGAGTTTTACAGCTTTCCTGTGGCATCAGTATTTTTGTTTATGTCAAACAATAGTTTCATGTAAAAACTCCTGCAGCTAGCACTTGAAAAGTCTGCAGTCTTTCCCTGTCTGCCAGACACAACCAATGGCACAGCAATATCTCCACTCAGCTTTGACATTTTCTTGATCTTCTGGAAACTTCTTATGGGTTGTCAGGGAAACCCTTGGAGGAACATTAGGGAGCCAGTGAGGACAGCTAGATGAGCTTCTAGTCAGCTCTACCAGCTTCTCCTGATCCAAGGGCACTCTGAGCTTGCAAATCTCAAGTCCTGAGCAAGGAGGGTCAAGTGAGACACTGGCACAGGCTGCCCAGAAAAGCTGTGGTGAGATGCTGCAGCTTCCAAACCCCAAACCTTCAACTGCAGCAGGAGCACAGACAGAGTCTTTGTTTACCAGGGCTGGGAAGTGGAAACTCCAGTGGTGATGAAGGTTAGAGGCTGGTGACTTCTGGTCCTGGGCATGAAGGCCCCTGCTCTGTGTGCAAATCTGCGTCTGTAGAAGAGGTTCAGTGCTGAGGCAGCTCCCTGGATGAGAGCTGTGCAAAGTGAAGTACTTGGGCCAGCTGAACCTGAACCATTTGGCGATAGAAAACAGCGAGTGGTAGTGTTGAGATGTTCTCTACCTGTGGAGAGTGAAGGCCCCCATCAGGTTTGGCTTCTGTGTCCATGGGACCCTCTTTGAGGATCTAGACTGCTTAGAAGGGGATCAGCCTCACCAAATGCATCAAAAGCGGCTTTGTTCAGGTTGGCGAACCTGGAGAGGAGCACTTAAACTAAGAGTGATGGGGTGGAAGTGGAAATAGTGACTAACAATCGTGAGGAAGTGAAGGAACAGGTTGGGGGAACCAGTGAAGGACCAGGACTGAGTAAAGGACCCAGCACGGTGTGAACAGAAGGGGCACTAATCAAGAAAAGAACAATGAAATGGAATACCACCAAGCATAAACATATAAGTAAGGAAGTGCCAGGGAAAGTTTTCAATGCACTTTTGGGAAATCAGCATGACCAGATGCTTCTCTGGCACACCACAATTCATAGCTTGTGACTCAGTTTGTGAATTCTCCATGAGAAAATCAGATTACACAAACACACATTCAGGATTCAGGATCACGAGTCTCAGTCAGCAAGTAAAATTTGTTCCATACTGAGTACTAACCAATTCCTGAAGTTCTGATCCCAATCACCATCCTCTCACCTCTGCAGAAAAGGACAAGTTTTTTAAGTGGCATGAGGAATCCCCGCCTGTTGGTGTTAAGGGGAGCCACCTGTCAGCAGCCTGTTCCCAGCACAAAGGGTTAAGAGAGTAAGTTCAGATTCATAGCTGGCATGGCAGGCAGGTCATGCCATTAACAGGCTTTCTTTGTCTAGTTTAATGGCAGGTGTTCTTTGTCCAGCAGTTGGCAGCTTATTTGTTGGATTCAGTGTTTCATCTTGAGACCAGCTTTCGTAAATCACTTGGATACAGGTTTGGAAGGGATACTAAGCAAGATCACAGATGGTGGAGAACTGGGAGGAGCTGTTGACTCCTCAAGAGCAGGGAGGATCCGCAGAGAGGCCTTCAGCAAGTGAGAGAACTGGGCAGTCACCAATTATATGGAGTTCAACAAGGGACAGTGCCACACTCTCCACCAGGGATGGGGCAACCCTGGATCCACAGACAGACCGGGGAATGAAAAGAGACCTGGGGGTCCTGGTCGCTGGCAAGGTGAACATGAGTCAGCAGTACCTGGCAGCCAGGAGGGACATCCCTGTCCTGGGGCCACCAGGCCCAGCATGGCCAGCCGGGCAAGGGAGGGCATTGTCCTGCTCTGCTCTGCACTGGGGCAGCCTCAGGTCGAGTGCTGGGGACAGTTTGGGACACCACAGTGTAAAAAAAACATTCAACTGTTAGAGAGTGTCCAAAGAAGGGCAGTGAGGGTGATGGAGGCTCTGGAAGTGAAGGAGTGGCTGAGGAGTGGCTGAGTGCACTTGGCCTGTTCTGCCTCAGGAGAGGAGGAGACTGAGGGGAGATGTTTTTGGGGTCTGCAACTTCCTCATGAGGGGAAGAGGAGAGGCAGACACTGTTCTCTTCTTGGGGGTGCCCAGTGACACGGCACAAGGGAATGGCCTGAAGTCGTGTCAGGGGAAGTTTAGGCTGGATATCAGGAAAAGGTTCTTCCCTCAGAGGCTGTTTGGGCACTGGAATGGGCTCTCCATGGAAGTGGTCACAGCATCAGCCTGACAGACCTTAAGAAGCATTTGGACAACACTCCCAGTCACATGGTGTGATTTTTGGGGATGGTTCTGTGCCGGACCAGGAGTTGTGCTCCATGATCCTTGTGGATCCCTTCCAACTCAGCATATTCTGTGACTCTGTGATCACTCAAGACCAGGGCTGCACACTCAAGCTTGACAATACTCAAGGCCAGGAGCAAGTGCATGGTCACACTCTCCGATGTGTCCATACACTGAGGTACATGCTGTGGGAAGGAAACGAGAGTAAGTAGAGGTCTGAATTCGTCTGCAAGGCTATGATTTCCCTGGTGTCACAGTGATGTGGAGAGATAGCTCATGTGAGTGGAAAGCCCTGGATAGACAGGTATTTTCAGGAAGATCAGGCTGGGACAGCAAGAAGGGGGGTTGCATTTTCAGCAGGTCAGCAGGGATCATCTTTCCTCTGCTCAGTGCTGCCAAGATACATGTGGAGAGCTCAGTTCCCCAGTATGAGAGAAACTCTTCCCTGTGACACTGAGGGAAAGGAGCAGACACAGCGGGCACAAACTGAAACAGGAAATAGCACTTAACAGAAAAAAAAGCTGTCATCCTTTAAGGGTGGTGGAACTCCAGGACAGATGATACCGAGCACTTGTGGAGCCCCTGTCCTTGGAAAATGTTTAACGCACAACTGGACATGGACTTGGACTGCCTGCTCCAGCTGGCCCTGCTTCAAGCCAGGAGTTGGTCCAGGTGATCTCCAGAGGTGCACACCAGCAGGAGCAATTCAGCCACAGTCTGGCACCTTCTTCACAGTTGTTTGTAGCTGGTGGCTCCATTTAACTGTTCCCTTGTTTGCCACGTCTCCTTGATGCTGAGATAACAGCTGTAGCACGTGGGTTATAAGGGGAGCTGTATTTTAGTTTTACAGATGAGGAAATGGAGGCACAGGGTGACTTGTCTACAGTTATTCCTTTGGCAAGGGTCAGGATCTCAGTGTCTGCATATGAACTCTTTTATCCTGACTCTTGCTTCAGTCTGAAGGTGTGACTTGTCTCAGATTTACCACAGAAAACCCAGGTGCTTGTCAGTAGCTGCTATATGAATACTTGCTTTTTCCCTTTTTCATAAGTCTCTTCTTCTTTTAATGGCTTTGAACTATCAGCAGAATTTGTCATAGCTAAAGAAAAATAGTTTTTTCTTAGAACTAAACATTTATCAAGTTATAGCTCCATTGCACCAGAAAAACATTTTAAAATATATCTTAGTAATAAATAATTGCAGTCCTCTGTAAAGCTGCTGGCTCTGAAACACAATTACTCAGCCTTTCCTTTTCATCTTTTCCTCAACAGGTAGCAGAGAAGCATTAGTCATTTGAAAATCTGACAAAGTGTTTTGATGCATATGGGGAAATGAGGTGGGTTACAAAAATGCTTAAAGCATGTCAGAGTGCCATGCCACCGTAGGAAGGAGAGGTAGAATGTTAGAGAGACTGCTGCAAGAAGTAGTTAATAGTAACAAAAGAAGAACTTGGCATCAGGGCAAAGAATTAAAAAATTAAATTTGTTGTAACTGACGTTACTGCGTTTCTTCTAAACCTCATAGCTCTACCGTGTTCGCTAAAAAACAAACGTGGGTTTACATGGGTTATGTACTGACTGCATTTGGAATTAGGCTTCCTTTCTGCTCACTTTTGCATTGCCCAGAGTGACATATTTTAAGAATCTGACAGGTTTGATTTGTCATTGAGATTCTCTCGCAACAGGCAGATTGATGACCAGAACAAAAGAGATGAAAGTACTGCCAAAAATGTCTGAGAAGGGAGCATATTTGGCAAGTGCTTTCAGTGTGAGGAAGGTGAGAGAATGAGGAGCTCTCTGAGGAGCTGCTCTTCCTAACCATGTACACTCTGTGAATTTGTTATAAGGTTTCTTTCCCTGGAGAGATGTTCCCTGAACTTGCAAGAGACGCTGAGTAGAGGAAAACAGTTTCCCCTTCCTTTCGCCAGAATATGATCCCAGCAGCTTTTAGATCTGTCTGATGGGCAGGTTTTTTACAGCTTCTTTGGTCTTCCTGGAACACTAATGTGTGGATGAGGCAAAGGCTTATGGATTCTATGGCAGCTGGAAAATCACTAGCTCCTTTCTTTCAAAGAACAATCTGGGAATAATCGTCAGGACAAGGAAGATGCACAGGGTATAAAAATAAACAACCATTTGTTGGGATGAGATTATGTACTACTGTCCTGCTGCTGCACTCCCTAGTGTTTGTTTATATGTCAGAGTGGGCAAAAGTCCCCTCTTAACTTACTTTACTTTGAACCCATCTCAAATACATTGCTAAAAATGTCACCCAATCCATCATTAACATCCATAAGTCTGTTGTCTGATAGCAAGTTACAGGGCAAGGAAGAGTTGTCTTTTGGAGCGGTTTGCTTTTCACTTTGTCCAGATCTTTGCTTCTTAAGTATTTTCCTTTATTCAGGTTCTTATTTTCAGCCGATTCTCCCACTGTCAGTCCCTTCAACTTTCAGAGGCATGCTTGCTTTTCTACCTACAAGGACATAATAGAAATCAAAATATACCTCTGCATCCGCCTGTGAACAGTTTTTCTTAGATACTACGTGAAGATACCAGAGAGCAATCATTAAAAGCATACTGGAAAGATGTGTAAGTCTGTTGTGTCAGAACCCTGTGTCCTGTCAGGATCTGTTGCTTCTTAACACTTGGAGAATAGATTGTCCTGACACCTTCCATGTAAGTGAAAATAGTCATTAGATTAAAAAGCCTTTAGAGTTCATGATGGATTTAACAGCTTTTATGAGCTATTTGTACAGTGAAAAACCATTAGTCAGTGAACCATTATCAGGGTTGCAGGGCAGCTTGGAAGCTGTTTTAGCCAAAGGCAGCTTTTCAACTTTCCAGAGCAGTCCCTGTATTGGGCATTTTATGAGGACACAGACTTAAGGAAATAAAATGCATGTGTATCTCTGTCAAATCATGGAATGAGTGTGGTACTTCAAAGCTAAATAAGCTGCAATTTCGTGATTTTGGTTACTGAAACTAGGCAGACAATTAATTATAAGAAGATTTTGCATTATTTCTAGTGGACTGGATGACTCATGTCAGTGTAGTCCAGGTTAAGAACTGCTGTCAGAAAGAATTAAACTCAAAGTAGGCTTTCACAGAACAGTTAGAAGGTCAAATTCAACACCAAGTTCTCATTAAACGTTTAGGAGTTGCTCCGAGTTTCCAGAACTTTTTATTACTTTGCTGTTTTTAAGTATTCCAACAAGTTTCATGAATTTGGGCGTTCCTGAGGCTGGAGCTGACCAATAGGTAGATACAGAGCATGTTTTAGAGGAGCAAACCCTGAAACCTTTTAAGCACAATTTGGACAACAGTTTTTTGAGAACATCCTGGAAGATCGTTTCCTGTGTTAACCTTGTGGGAAATTTAATGAGGTGCAAAGCACTTCTCGTGCATTTAGAAGAAGCAGTGACAAATGTTCCAAGTCTTCCAAGCAAACAAGCTCTTCCAAAGCAGCTGTTTCTAGCAGTGGCTGGTCATATGACACTCGAAGTACAGAAGTTTTTTACTAGTGTGTTAGATGCTGGATTTCACGGACTATTAACAAATCTCAGAGATGGTCTCAGCATTTTGTACTGTTTGCTGGATAGGCAGGATAACCAGTCCTGGGAGTGCAACTCATTTTCAGTCAGTCCCAAGTGATCACAGGTATTTGCTGCCTCAGTGTCTCTCAGTTTCCTCTCTCTCTCAGCTTCAACATCAGATCGTTAAACTTGGGGAAAGCTGTGTAGTGCTGCATTGAGAAATGTGCTTGTCGTTGCCATTAAAAGCGCTGTATAGGTGTTACTGGGGCTGGTACATGCCTGAAGTTCAGTGATGTTCTCTTCATTTGAAAAAGCTGATTCTGTAGATGTCTCGATGGGAAGGAGAGGAGATGGAGAGTACAGGACAGGAGATAAAAAAAATGCTCTTGGTTTCTTTTAATTTAATATCAGAGTAGTCAAAATATATTTCTGCTCTGCTTCTGTTGCTAAAAAAAAGAATCATGCTGAACAGATGCCATTTTAATGCAGACTTTTATGTTAAGAAAATTACTTAGTCTCCACCACAATTTGTAGATCATTTTAAGGTGTTACATGCTGGAAGCAACAGTTTCCTGGCTGTGTGCCATTTGGAACTGGGTAGAGGATTAATGCCACCTGCTGAAAATCCCCATGGGACCTGCTCAAGGGAAGAGAAATATGCTATACTTGTGAATTGGAGGTTTTAACAACACTTGGTGATGATGTTCTTCAGGTACTAAATAAAAATAAAATTTTAAAAATCTGATATAGTATCCCCCTTGACAGGTGATAGTTTAATTCTCTTCCCCCCACCCCCCCAAATAAAATCTCATCCTGAAATTTATCTGAAAGGCTGTAAGACCCCATGTTTCTGGACCCTTAAAGGAAAATTGTAATTCTCAATTTTTGTTAAGAGAGGAGTCTTGATTTTCACACACAGACATAGCCAATTATTTCACAGGAAGTTCAGAATATCTGTATTTATACAGTTGTTTGAGGAACACATTTCATTTCACTATTGTTTTTTGCAAACTGTGGCAAACTGGTTTTTGTCATAACACAGGTAGCAGTCCGCCTGTACCTGAGAAAAAGACATTATGTGAAATACAGGATATGTGTGTGGGGGACAGAAAAAGTAGTGGTCATTCCACAATGTCCCAGGTACAGGAGGCAGATCTGGAGAGTCTGGCCCTAAAAGCAAAACCCAGGAAATTTTACAGAGTAGTTTGCTACTAGCAGACCAGCAGCTTTTTGATCCCCATCCTGAAAGTGTGTGTCTTCCACATGTTGCTCAAAGTCCCAGTGTTACTGTGTATTTAAAGCTTTTCTTAATTTTCCTTAAGAATTCCATTCCTGCAATCAGGTGATGATGTGACAATCTCAACTTTAGTTCAAAACTGCTAGCAAAATTTCCAGCTTTTTGTTGTGGGGAAGAAAATTTATTAATGCAATTCCTGTCAGAATTTTAAATTTATCTCTCTTTACACTACACATATAGACAGACTGTGGATTGATGTAAATTACACAGATTTTAATCCAGGAAGGTCAGACCTTTTCCTCAGGTTCTGTAACTTTTATGCTATTAGTGAACAAAGTGAGATCACAGTGTGCCAGGATCTGAGAATCTACCCTCAGTAAAAGACCAAGGAGCAGAGCCAATGCAGTGGAAATCTCTTCCTTTTTAACTCTGACCCCCTCAGTCACCAGCTCACTGCTAGATCAGCTTTCTGACAGAGAACCTTTGTGAGCCATCTTCACTAAGGTTCAGGGGAAAAAGAAAAAGTACTCCTTCTGTTGTTTGTTAGTGTAGGAAAACTAACACAAGATAAAATCCTACTGACATGAACTCCTGGATTCATTCTTTGTAAGTTATAATTTACATTATCAGAGTGGTTGCTTTTACTTCAGAGTCAGTGGAGAGGGAATATGTTTCTATTTAAAATTGTCTTCTGGAAACACCTCCCTTTGCCAGGTCGGCAGTAATGTCAGAGTGCAAACAAAGGCAAGTTGGGTGCACAATATGATGTCGAGGAGCAAATGATGCTTGTGAACAAATACTCACCAAGAGGGATGAACCCACCTATTCTTCCTGCTCACAATAATCCCCCTTGAAATTGCTGGCTGCAAATTTACTGGTCTTAAAATCATCCTCTCCTCTTCTAAACTACACAAACCAGGGCCAAAGACTTCTTTTAAAAGTCAGGATGAAGCCCACAGTAGACTGTTAAACAAATTACTATTACCACCAAATGACTTGAAATTCCAGATCTACTTTAAAAAATGGGATGATGATGTGAAAAATACAAGGGAAACCCCGAATATATTAAAAACATAAAACATTACAGACTCTGCATGGTTGTTTGGTAGCGTGGCATTTGGAATTTAATGTCGCATTAATGCCCCCTGCTGATAAGCCTTCAAAATCTACTTTGAATCAAGCTCAGAATTTAATAGTCTTCTGTATCCGTACATTCCTTAAATTAAAAAAAAAAAAATCTGGCATATATCTCATCATAACTGGGTTCTTCTTAAATAGATCACATTTCTTTTAAGTCTGCTACATAACAAGGTCTGTGCCGTCACAAAAACAGTAACTACTGCTCCTTATAATTGTCCCATATGAACCCTTTCTGCTCTTGGTTTAGAAAAAGGGACAAAGTAATGTAGCAGAACTGGACAGGATCTAAACCTTAAAGGAGAGCAAAAACCTTTTTATGATGATTTTGTAAAGAAAGCAAATTATTATAATAAAATACAGCTTGCCAAAGTAGAGGAATTGCAAGAGGTTGAGCGGATATTCGGGGTGCTACTGGAGAGAGCTGAGTCACAAAATCACTGGAGGCTAGAAAAGCCCCCTAAGACCACGGAGTGCAACCATTAACCCAGCACTGCCAATTCCACCACTAGCCCATGTCCCTAATCTATGTTCCTAAATGCCTTTTCACAGCATTTGTGATCCATTTTCTAGCTAAATATATATATAGTATTGATTTTTACAGAGACTCTCTTGCTAACAGCAATACAGGTATTACTTGAGTCCACAAGAGAGCTGGGGGTACATTTCCTCCCTCTTCAAGCCATGGGAGAAATGCTTTTCCTCTGCTGTCAGTGATTAGAAAGACACTCCTGTGTTTTTTCCAGTTTCCATCGCCTGTGCTGCTACACCTTTCCTTTGTCCATTCATCTCCTCGCCTCTCTGAGCTACATAAACCTTGTGCACCTGTCCGTAGTGTTGGCTGACCACCTGAAGCTTGTAGGGACATCTGCCCCTGCATGTCGAAGAGAGTGAGAACTGTGTTGTCCCTCTCCAGCATCAAAGGTTGAGCTTTTCTCTGACAGCTGATATAGCGAGGCTTTCCCAAGGCAGCCCAGCTCTCTGTGAGTGCAGTGAACACAGCGAGAGCAGTCTCTGGCTGTTCCAAGACACATAGCATGGGTAGGTGTCCCTCCTTCCTTCAGGCTGACAGTTTCAGCCTGTGATCAATCCATGGATCATACTTATCTGTCAAAGAAACCAGGTTTAAATTTATTACATAAGAATCACTAGTGAAAAGTAGAAGTCTATATGTGAAAAGGTTGAAAAATGTTGTTTTAAGCTGAGGAAGCTAGCGCAGTGTGAGAAGTGCACTGAGTTATATCTGAGTTATATAGATTGAGATAAGCAAGGTGCCTCATGCTGTTACTTATTTTATTTTCTACATATGAAAAGATTGTACTGGTTAGAGCATTTTTATGCCTTTATGTCTACTGCCATTAAGAGACCTGTGCTGCTTTAACTGCACAGTTAGAGCTGGAGAAATCTGGATTCTTTATGTGGGTGAGCTCTTAGGTAACATTAAGCTATTGTGGTGTAGCACCTCGCCATTCTTCAAGGACCATTACATAAAAAAGAAGTTGAAAGAGGTTTTAACCAGATGTCAGTATTTTTAGAGGTCATGCTGCTCTCACAAAACAACTTCTCCTGAAATAAGTGCCTTAGGAAGATATTAAGTCTTTTTTCTTTGTCTGAGTGTGCCTTCTTCAGCCTAAAAAAATACACCTAATTCATACTTAATTAGTAAAATGGTGAAATAAGACAATAAATTCTTGAAATTGACTTCTAAAAAGCTCTGCAGAGACTGCTTTGATTTCTACACAGCTCCTGCTTCAAAAGCCCATGTCCCTTAATAAGCCTCTCTGCCTCCACTTCCCAGTTTGTGCCTGCACACTGAATGGACTTCAGAGCTCCTGTAACAAAGCCATGTTCTGTATCAGGCTGCTGCAGACCAGGCCGTGACTTCTGTGGGCCACAATGGCATTTAAAAAAACTGAGTTCAGAATCAGATTGAAAAATTAGTAATATAAGGTGAGGGGGAGAGAACACCTTGAGGAGTGGCAGTGTAGAAAGATCATCGGATTTCATGTTTAACCTGACAGTGTAAAATAAATGGTTATTCAGCATAATGAAATCATTGGCTTGTACTTGTTTTACCATTATGTGGAATTCCAATAGAGGTTGTTTTTTTCTCTGTCTCTTCCATTATAAAATGTACTATGTAATGACCAGTGTCATTACACCGACTCTCTTTTTGTCCTTGTTGTCTTGCAATATTTTCATAAAGAGTAAGTGATTTGCTGCAGCCAGTTTCTTGGCAACAATAAAAGATGGTGCAGTCAGCCAGATCCTTATAATCCATTACAAACATTAATTTGCTGCAGTTACAGGCCTCAGAAGCCTTTGCTGTCCAATACACTTCTCTTTGCACAGACGTGGGTCTCCTACACGAGCGTGAGGGTGAAACGAATTTAATTTAAAGGTGAATCGCTTGTGATAAAATGGCACAGAAGAGATGCTTAGCAAACTGCTGTAGAGACCGAGCCTTTTGTTGATCCCTGAAGGGTTCATCCTGCTAATTCCTGTTAACGGCTAATGGGAGACAAGCACCTTTCCACCCACACGCCTCAGTGTGAAATTTCAGCTGCTGGCACATCTGGGTCAGGTGGGTTTCTAATTTATGGTAGTCTTCATCTTCTTTGTTATTTGTGAGGATGGGCTTCTCTGAAGGCATGTTTAACATTTCCTCACCACTTGACCACTCTGCAGTGTGAAAATGTAGATCCTTCTTAAGAAGTTGTAGTAGGTCTTTCTGCACAGACGATTTTGAGAGCCCCGAAGAGAATTCCAAGAGAGATATTGTAAAAAAACCTTGGCAAAGTACCTGTTCCAAGTCAAATTATGCAAATCCAGTATTTTCTAGGAGTCTGTAATTCTTCTGCCAGAAGGAAGTTTGATAATTTAAGGAAACAAAATATAACTAATGTTTTCGTTCCTTATGTCAGTTACAAGCACTATGAGCTGAAGGTTGATTTACTAAGTAGAGATCAGCTCACCACAAATAAATACAGCCAACACTTATAAAAAAGTATTGATCCCTGAACCAACATGAGTTTCTGAGGCCTCACCCAAATCAGGATACTTCAGGAAACAGACTTGGTAATTCTTAAATAGAGGGTTGATCTGGTTTTAGAAAGGCAAAATTGGGTCTTTGAATTTAATAATAAATGTGATTTGTTCCAACATCCCTCTGCTGCAGCTGCAAGACTGGAGTTCCCATCTCCAAGGAAAAAAGGACTGTCTCACTTCACACCTGGACCTATCCCTGGGCAAAACAGTCTGGGATGCACAGTTAAATATTTCTGATATTATCCAGTAGAGAGCAGAGACACACCTTAGCAATTCCTTTCAGCAGTAACTTAGGATGCTCGAGTGTGTCCATTCCAAGAGTCATGCTCTCATCACCTCTCTCAAAAAAGCACACCAATTTTTTTCCAGTTTTGCATAACTGTGAGTCACTAGAGTTCAGGCAGAGGGGGAAGTAGAAATATGATCCAAATCGGTGGAACTGTGAGACACAGCATGCGTGTCAAGGGTTGAAAATGCTTGTGCAGGTTTGTAGTGCTTATGAAATTGTGGCGGTTTCAGTTAAAGAAGTGAAACCCACTGAAATTTGCCAGAAACAAACGGAACAAGGGCATCAATAGGTATCTCAATGACTATCCGCTAAGGAACACCACATGCAAAATACTAGTTTGGCTTCTTTCAGGAGGAATAAAAAAGTCATATTTTATCTTGCCATTTGTGTGCAGGAAGAGTTTTTCAGTTTTCAGCTGTGCACATTAAAGGCATTGTAGGATATATTATGAGTAGTCTGTGGGAAGGCTGATAAGCTGAAGAACTTACCTATATGTATAAATAGGAGCAGTACTTAGGGGGTTTCAAGTTCACTGAGATAGACTTTCAGTATCACTTATATGAGTGACAAAACACACAGCAAAAGGAGATTTTTGCACTGGCTGTGTGCCTCTCTTACAGGACAGACAGGTTGTGTGGCTAAAGGGTACACAAGAAATTTTCCCAGCATCTTGCTTTTCTCCATCAGTTTCTTGTTCCTCTGTTAAGAACTGTGGGGAGTCTTCAATGTAGGCTGATCAAAAAATTCTGCCTCCCACAGTGTCTTCCCTCTTCTAATATTGATCTCTGTCTTTTACAGCTTTATGCCCCTTTCCCAAGTGGAGTTGCCCTAATGTGTTCTTACTTAAAAGACAGGGGCCCCTTTTCTGTGACTAACAGTATTTAAAAAAAAAAAAATCTCCCAGTTGTCAAGGATATTGGGAAGTGCTTTGCAGTGAATTAGGAGAGTGTGGGATTTCAGTCCCACTACTTGGCACTGTGATAATTTTATTTGGATGTCAGTGCTCTCTCAGTTTTGCTGTCAGAGACCCTGTGCTGCTGAGGTGAAGAGGAGGATTTCTGGATGTACACCAGTACCCTAGAATTAGTGTGACTGAACTGTACTTCTTATTGCAAAGATTCTCTTTCTTTATACTCGGGACACATTAATACCCGATTAACTCTGCACCAAACAATTACCCGTTGTCCAAAGAAGATTGCAAGACTTTCTTCCTGTTTCTTGAGCATTGAAAAAAGTATTTTTTGACGGCAGAGAATGCCCACAGGTTAAAGAGGAGCATGGGTGTGCAGTGACAGGAAGGTCTGCAAGGGCAGAACCAGTGTGGACTTGTAGAACAGAGCAGAATTTAATGGTGTGTCAAGGGATGGATGTTAAGTGCTACATAATTAATCCATTTAAATGGCTGACTTTGAGGAAAAAACACACCGCAGTGGCTTAAGTCCAGCTTGTCAAAATAGATTTAAATTCAGCAGGAATTTTTACATGGGGCTGAATCAGACACACGATTTGTTTTCTTAACACTATCATGAATGAGCTTCTGCAGAATCAGAACCTAAGCATATATATCATTGAGCCTTTTCATGTGCAGATTATCGACTAATCAAAAAAAAATCTGTTCCAGAAGAAAGGTAAATCTTGGCTCTTCCACAGGCTCTGCTGTGACCTAAGGGCAGTCATTTTATCTCCTCAGCTTTTGTCCCCTCTCTGTAAAATGTTGATAAGAGCATTTTCTTACCTTACAATGGAGCAGTGATGATAAATATTAGGGATTATGACATGGTTAAATACTGTGGTAACGGAGGCCATTAAGCACCTTAGACTTATTAGCAGCCTTCTATTCATTGGCTGCTTTTCTGAAGTTATTGAGGATTTTTAATTTTTCCGCAAGTAAACTAAAGGAAATGAGTTAATAAGGATTAATAAATTAAACCCTGCAAAATGCCAGTGTTAAATGGCATTGTGTTTTCTGAATTATGTAACAGGATGTTTTATATCTTTATTTTAAGTCAGCCTACCTGCTTTTCTTCCCTGCTGCCATCAATGATTGTAAACCTGAAAACAGGGAGAAAAGGCAAAGGTGCCACCTGCTACAAATGGACCATGGCTACAAAATTCAGGCCCACTGAGCCTGCACCCGAAATGCCCATATTCCAGGATGCCTACAAGGCGACACTGCAGCTGTTCCTCATCCCAGCATCCAGGGAAAGTTTGATCCTGCTGTCTCTGACATCCCTGCTTCCATCCTGTTTGACCCCTTCGTGCACTTGGACCTTCTTGCCCTCCATGCCAGCTCATTCCTCCATCACCAATTACCACTGCTGAGTGGCTACAGTTAGAATCTTCCCTGCACAAACAGCCACTCATCTCACTCCCAGCAGAGTAAACACATATGAAATAGTGACCATGTGGAAAGGGAAGAGCAAAGGGAGAATGAAAAGATGTTTCTGGTTGCGTTTTGCTGAGAAGCTGCTTGAAGCAGTGAATACCCAAGATGAGGCACAGGAATTGGCCACACAGACGTGGTCAGGTCTTCACTGACTGTATGAGCAGCAAAAATTTTGCTCACATTTGTGGTAGTAGCTGACTGTACTTTCTGTACCTCACATCATCCCTTGGGACATGGTAGGGTCTGTTTAGCTGGAGGTCGAATTTCTAATGTCTGCTGTTGCTGCTTCCCTGAGCTGGTGGATGTCGCCTACAGAAGACGATGTGTCCACAATTCAAATCTCTCTTCACAGATTATATGCTTTTCTTTTTGGGTTTTTTTTTCCCCCCCTCTCAGAAGAACAAATCACAGAAACTGTGAGTGTGAACAGGACTGGGTTCATAATTGAGGTGTCTCAAAGCCAGGTTGGAAGGGGCTTGGAACAACCTCTTCCAGTGGAAGGTGTCCCTGCCTGTGGCAGGGTGGGTGGAAAGAGCTGAGCTTTAAGGCTCCTTCGCACCCAGATCATTCTGTGATCCTGTAATGTGTGATGTTCTAGGTCAATATCAATGTTAGTCTGTCAAGAGCTATATTTTATATGCAGGACAGGTTTTTGTGCAGCACTGAGTCAGCATTTGACACTGGAAGGGTCATGGTTAGTTGTGCAACTGCTGTAGAAACCACAGCTGGGATAAGTGACATTTTCCTTCTGTATCAAAACACCTTATTATTTAAAAAGCGTTCTTTTTTTCCATATGACATCCAAAGGTTAAAAGCTTAGTAACCCGCTTTCTCCTTTTTCTAGTAAGAGGACAAAACCCAGCTGTCTGTTGTACCATCTCCTGTTTTCTTCCCTGTGTTTGTCAGCTGGGGCTGGCAACCTGAAGTATTTCTGGGTGCATGTTTGGGATAGGATGGGTAGATCAGATTGCTTTTTACAGTTCAGGTCATGTGAAGTGCTAGAACTGAGTTTAAATACCTCTTTAACCAACCGTCCTGTAATCTCCAACGTCTTTTTCCAGGCATGTCAGGTAGAGTAGTGATAGTGCCATTGCCTTTCTCTGATGTTAATTAACAAAGCTGAGTTGCTCAGGTTGATCAGGAAATCCATAGCTGCTTAAGGAGTTAAATTCAGATGTAAATTAAATTCTGTGTCCTTAGTTATAGGACTTGTTTATAGGGAATCTCATGTACTCATCCAGGTTGTTGTAAAGGTGTCTGGGGAATACACAAATAGCAGCAGCTTGCTTTACGTTTGTTAAAAAGAAAATTCATTCTGGGCAGGTATGGGATCTTGAAAATTATATGTCTGCAAGATGAGATGGTTAATTTTAAAGGTAAAAAATGGGGGCTGGAATGTCACAACTATGGCTTTACTGTGACCTTTTAAGTCTGTCTTACAAGCGACACAGGGAGGTTGTGAAGACTCCGTCCTTGGAGATGTTCAGAAACCATCTGGGCATGGTCCTGGGCAGCTGACTCAAGGTGTCCCTGCTTGAGCAGAGGAGGGTGGACCAACTGGTCCCCAGAGGTCTCTCCCAGCCCCAACCACTCTGGTTCTTTAGTCTTCTACTTTCATCAATGACTTCTCTCATTTCATGTTTTTTTTGTAATTTTAGTCCAACTCTCACTCAAATATACAATGGCTTTTAATGGCTGTCTGTGTGTGCAAGGACATGCCAGAGGAGTGCATGAATATCTTCAAGTGTATCTTTGAGATGGAATTGCCAAAATAAAGTTTCAGAGGTTTTAAAATAATCTTGCAGCAACACAGTTTTGATGCAGAAATCCTGGAGGCAAAATACTAAAACCAAGAATTGGTTATTCCACCTTTTTCTGTGGTCTGGCAAGATAACTTGTATAGTTACAGTGACAGCAGTAGTTGTGTCATGACAACTTCTATAATAGTGGCAGAAGGCACTAGTCTCCATAAAGAGTATTTCGAATCAGATCTTCTAATTGTTGCAATTTAGAATCATAGATTCATTGAAAGGTTTGGGTTGGAAGGAACTCTCAGAGGCCAGCTACTCCACCCACCCCCTGCAATGAGAAGGAACACCTTCTTAGTAGACGAGGTTGCTTAAAACCCTGTCTAACGTGACCTTGAACACTTCTGCGGTGGGGTATTCATCACCTCTCTGGGCAACCTGTGCCATTATTTTACCACCCTCATTGTAAAATACATCATCCTTATACCTAATCTGAATCGACCCCCTTTTAGTTTAAAACCATTACCCCTTAAAAAAAAACCCCAGTTATAAATCAATATTGCTATTTTTGTCTTGGGTGAGGACTGTGATGTGAGATTTTCTCTGCAGTGTGACAGAGGGGGAACAAGAATTAGTAAGTCTGCTTATTTTCGTGCAGTGAGGTCAGTGACACCTTTGGTGAGGTTGTTGTGACACATGTTGCTGAAGCACTGTGGGAAGCTGTTGCAGACGCTCCTGCACCGTAGCTGTGGATATACATCAAAAAAAGTGGATCACTGAGGTTCTAACCAATCCATTTAGCTAGCCATAAACTATGGAGAGAGAGACCAGAAAGGCTCCTTGCCGTTCATATCTGTGATATAAACGAAGCTTCAGACTCAAGCCAGTTTTTTTCAAAAGCAGCTGTGGTGAAGTGGGTAAATCAGGCAGTGCACAGGAGGCCCCACAGGTTGCCTGGAGATTTCTGAAGCTCCACTCATAAGGAGCAGCTCCAAGGAGAGGTGAGTGGCAGGAGGGAAATCTTCCTCTGGATGCATCTTCATGGGGAACACAGAGGGCTGGTCTGGATTAGCACCGCATTCACGTTCTCCAGCATGGGCTTGCAGCTGCAGCAGGGAAGCATTTTGGCTTTAGCTTCCTCTGGGCTTTGTAATAATCCTTTCCCACTTGCTGCCACCGAGCGCAGGTTTTAGCTGTCGCTGCTGCTGTCTCCTCTCTCTGCCCCTCGCCCTGCGCTGCCATCGATCCCCGCTGCGCTGACACTCAGATGCCCTTTGATAACGCGGAGCTGTCAAAGCTCCTGTCCCCTGTGCGCCGCGGCAGGACTCGCTCCTATCTGAGACGTTCATTAGTGTCGTTTGCCAAAAGGTTTATGTAACAGATGTTGCAAAGCGAAGGCACAGAAACACACACACACACACACACACACACACACACACACACACACGCTCACACACCATTATGGCAGGGGTTGTCAGAGTGACGGTGAAGGGAGGATGGTCCGCAGGACTGGAGTAGCTCGCAGGCACAGCTGCATCTGTTCAAAAAGCAACTAACGCCTCTCTGTGACTATGCTTTATTTTCAGCTTGTCATCATGGCTGGGACTGTTCTGCTCGCTTACTACTTTGAGTACACCGATACTTTTCAGGTGCATATCCAAGGTTTCTTCTGTCAGGATGGCAATTTGATGAAACCATACCCTGGGACAGAGGACGAGAGCTTCATTTCACCTCTTGTGCTGTACTGTGTGCTGGCTTCAACTCCGACAGCGATTGTGAGTATGAGGAATTACTTGAAATCCCCATGACCGCTTCATAAATAATAACAATAGTCCTGTGATATCTTTGTCCCCTCGCCTCTCCGTGCAGTTGTAATTGATTTACACTTAGCTGGATCTCTGTTTTGCCTCAGTCTAATATGATCTTCATCAGTTATCTCCAGAAGTAATTATTCTGAGGTAATCACAATGCAAGACTGAGGGTTAGAGCTTGTTAAGCCTTTTACAATAGCTTGCTTACTTCACTGATTAGTTGTGAATTTCCTGGGCTCCAGAGAGGCTCTAATGCAAAGGTTGTGCATTACTGGAAATAAGAAAACAGGATAAAGCTGAAGTAAAATCCAAGTCAGATGTGCAGTATATCCAGGATTATTTCCTGCTATATCAAAAGGACTGCAGAAGGGCCTTAAAAAGCTTAGATGAGCAGAAAGATGCTAAATACAAAGAAAAATATCAATGCTGCTTCCTTTTTATTTATCATCTCTTTTTTTTTTTATAGTCACTTAACTTTTTTTTACCTGATTTTCTTCACTATTCAGCCAGTAAGATGCAATGTAGCTGTTCTATGCAGATGAAAATATTCAATTAGCTTAGTACATACAATGCCAAACAGATTATTGTTGGTTAGCAAAACTTCGGCCCTTTTCCATTTTCCACACAGAAAGTTGCAAATTTCACCAATAGCCAGTTTATAATTACATTGATAAATTCCTGTCAGATTGTGTTTATGGACTTTATTTCTTTCTCTTTATTTCTTTCTCATTAGTATTTATTTCTTACATTCATTTTGCTTTTCATCCCTTTCAGAAGTTCATTAGAGCTGTACATGACATACTTTTGAATGGCGAGTGCTTCACCATAGTCTATTTTAAGTTTTGTTCTGCAGTAATTTTATTGCATCAAATCACGTTCTTGTCACAGAATGTGGTAAGAAGTGTGAAAGGGTTCTGCAGAAGAGGCTATAGCTTTTAGTACAGGACAGTTTCTGAAAACAACCAGGGGTTTTGAAGTGGATTATATCATGAGTTTATTACAAACCTCTGCAGTAACAGTGTTCTTTTGTGTATTGGATCTCGTTGCATGTCAAGGCTTTCATTTTACTTTGTGCTGCAGTAATAGATTATTTGAAAATGAAAAAGAAAAAATACTATATTTCTGCAACTCCCCCATCAACATAGTGCCAGTGTTTAGGGACGTAGCTTTCACAAGCATTTTTTGTAAAGGTAGATGGAGGCTCACAACCATGTCTCAATTCCAGATTCCCACATTAGTGGGAGGTTTGTCCCTTGTTAACTGATACAACATTGGGTAAGGAGTGTGGCTCTTTTATTTGGATCTTCTGTTTAAATCCTTGCTCTGACGAAGTTTGGTGCTAACCTTTCAAGTTTTGCTTCACTGGATCAGCATTTCTATTCTTTTTAGTAACCCAAGACACTTTTCCTAATTACTGTTCTTTATGAAAAGCTGAGTTGGAGCTTTGACTTGGCAGTGCTGGGTTATCATGTCGGACTTGATGATCTTAAAGCCCTTTTCCAACCTGATCAGTTCTGTGATTCTGTGAAGAGTGTTCTTTTTGTAGTTTCCACAGCCCATGTTAAACACAAAGAATGAAAGGCTGCCGTGAATGTCAGATAAGGCTGTTGGGTGCTGAAGAGCCCTTCAGCTTCGTGCTGTGTGGAGCTGGACTGTGTGAGCTAACCCGCACAATGCAAACTGTGCAGAAATGCTAGCCTGGATCCATAAGGACAGTCATCAGTCTGGGTGAGGGGATCCAGGGCTGGGTATAACTGGTAAATTCTGCTTCCTGGGCTGTGCTGTGCTCTTGAACGGGATGCACTGCTCCAGATAGAGAGGGCATGGTCAGGGTCAGCACAGGGCTCTTGGCACCATGCTTTGCACTGGTGATGTCTACATACAACCTCAAGGAGAGAGCAGGTCAAATTTTCCTGGGAAAACATTTTTATTTCCATTTATTAATGCAGTATTTATTAATGCATTATTTAATAAATTTTTAAAATTATTTGTATCATATTGTATTATTAATACACAATTCAATTATTTAACATCTTATTACTTAGTATCGGCCTAATCTTTCAACCAGGACATATGTCAGAGGTATGTTTTTCTGTCCTTCTGACTGTTGCTCATCACAATATCTTTATAGGAGTAGCTTCACTTTATTTCTTATTCCCATCTTTTTCTGAGAGACCTTCCTCTCCCTGCACAGTAATTTCACACTTTGCTTCATCTTGTAGCTGACTCTGCAGACTGAGTTTTGGCAATGAAAAGCTTATAAACAAGACAGAAAGTGAGCTCAGAGTCTTGCTAAACTCTGTGCTTCCATTTCCCTGCTGGTTAGTCCACTCAGCGTACAAGTATCCTCACCTGTCATCCTGCACCCAGATGGATGCTGCTTCTCACGCAGTCTGTCCACAGCCTGGGAGGAGATGTTTGATCCAAGCGAATCTCCCAGGGATTTCAGCGCAAGGAGCAAATGCAGCCATTTCTATTTAGACTGTGATAATTTGTACTCTATAAAAATAACCTCCAAAAGCCTCCACACAAACAAAAGAACCCACACAACTGTGCATGGTGGGAGGGAGCGTTGTGTCCATTCACTGTCAGTTAAGTTGTAGCTTCGCTCCCTACGCTTTGCTCTCAGAAAGAATCACTCCCATTGTGCAGCTCCACCATGAAGATGTGACTTACGCCAAAGCTAATGCCCATCCCTCCTTACAATTTCTTGTTTATCCTCTGCACAACATTTACTGCTTCACTTCCCCGTGGCAAAATGGTTGGTTTGGCTGAGAGGATTTGCAGTGGCAAATCTGACATCTCAGTGTATCATATTACCACTGTCCTGACACCTCGAGACATGAGAGGAGTGATTACTGTTGGAATGCGTGGAACCCGGCAGCAACGAGGTGCTAGCTCATAGTACTATCTAAAAGGGCTTCTGGGGCTGTGGAAGATACCCTGGGAATCTGTACAAGCTCCCTCATCTGAGACATAAGCAACATTAAGTGCAGTCCTGTGTGCACGGGTCAGGGAGGACTCAAAGCCATGATTTCAGCACAGCTGTAAGGTGTCAGAGTGCTTGCAAGCCAAAAGGGAACATCTTCGTGAACTTAATGGCATATCTTCATGTCTTTGTCATTTGGGTATGACAGTGGGCATGGGGAAAATGAATGCATGTGTTTTATTTCTGAAAGCACTTTTTAGAAGTGCTGCTGTAGGATGGTACCACTGTATGTGCATTTCCATGCACTCTTAGTGGCAAAATAAATGTGACTGCTCTGGTTTTAAGCAGTTTCATTCGTTGGTTTTGAAACATTTCCCTAAAAATATTCTGGGATGACTCCACGACATTCATCAGTGTCCCTAAAGACTAGCTTTCCCTGTTAGGAGGTTCCTGCAAAGCAGCCAATTCCCCAGCTGGTATTAAACAATCCTTCCAGAGTTCAGCACTGCTGCCTACTCTGCTCCATCCAATGTGATTTATCTACCCACCCGAGAGAAGCAGAGAGGCTTAGGAACACAGCCAGCTCGCTGAAATGAATACTGAACAGTAGCAGAAAGCTTCAAGGGCACTGGTCTCACTGTTCTTTGTTACCTCAAAGTGAATAGAAAGTGCCACTACTATTTTCACAGAAACTTCAGTTTCTTTCCTTCTGTTTCCAGGTTGGAAGTGGCAGTCTACATGTAATCTATTAACTGTCCAGTGCTATTAATTTGTGCAAAGGACTATTTGTTTTCAGCTAATGTTGGAATCAGTCAAACCAAACCCCTCTGATTAGGAATTAGAAGCTGAATTACAGTGTTGATCTGAAGCAGGAGGAAATTGTTCCGGCTCCTCTCTGCAACCTGCACTTACCCCTCACCTTCAGAAACATCATTCTTCTAGATGGTTTTCCTATTCTGCCTTGAATCCTTGGCTTAGCACAGCCACGTTACTACAGTGATTTATTTCTGCAAGGGAAGCCAGGGAATTTCTGCCTGTCTTGGCTGATTCCCCTGTGGCTGCTTGGCAGCAGATGCCAGGAAAACCAAGAGCGTCTGACGCAGCTCAGAGGGCTGTTACAGCAGCTTCTTCCCGGCTTCTTCAGGCAGGAATCACCAGGCTCCTGCTGGTGATGGAGCTGCCAGAAGCACAGCCTGCTGCCCACCACACTTCACCCCTGTGCTGGCACGGCAGGCTGTGTCCTCTGCCCGTGGTCACTTGGCTCCCTCTCTCCTGGAGCCTTGCCCGTGCTCAGGTCGTGAAGTGGTGAGTGACAAGCTGGGATACGGAGGGAGGCGAAGGTGTGCACAGTGCCCTGTGTAAATGTTTCTGTTCTGCTATTTGCACACCATTCTGGAAGAATAAAAACACACCTTGTTGGTTTGGTGCAACACTTTGAGGCACCTCTGTTGACAGTGTCTCCGGGACCTCGTGGTGGTCCCAGCCAACAATGCAGAGCTGTGGGAAATGTGTCTTCTTTTCATTAGAACTTTGGCATAATTCTTTTAGACAGTTTTACCACAGTGAGTTTGGTTTCTGAGCACAACAATAAGACAGTTTTGGGTTTTGAGCAGGCTGGAATATAAATTGTGGATTTCAACCCTTTTGACTTGAAATTATTAAAAAAAAAGAAGAAAATAACAAAGCAATTTTCTTGTTCTGCAAAAGTACTTGTAACTGTTCTTTGCTATTGTTTTCATTCAACAACAACAACCACCCACTCAAAAACAGAATGGGATAGGTAATTGATTGCACATTGAACCCATTTTTCCTTGGAAAATTAAAAGCGAGCTGGCATTGCAACATTCAGCTGAAGACACTGTTTCATTTCTTGGTATAGTTCTGCAAAATACAGTATTGATTCCTGGGGGCAGAGAACACCTGTCTAGAGGGTGATGGCAAAGACAAAAGAGTGTCTGGGGGAGCTCTCAGCTGGTCCCTCGTCCTCAGGAATATCAATGATAGTGATGTTATCAGGGAAAACCTCTGCCCACCCAGGGTCTGTGGATCACAGCAGAAATCCTGTGTCCTGGAGAGGATGTCGAGGCAGACCTTAGCCACCCCTTGCCTTCTGAGGTGTCTTTTCTCTACGTAAATGTTGTTAAGTGTTTGCCACCTAGATTTGACCATGGAGTGTCTCAGCTTCACAGTGTCAATATTGGGTCCTGTAGGTAGCAGATAAGATGGCAGATCAATATTCCTCAGGGGCTAAGGCTAAATGTGAGGGAGATTTAAGGAATTAAGGAACTCACAGCAGTAAGTGAAAGTCAATATAAGCCATGTTCTTAGTGGGGACTCTGGAGAAGAGAGAGACAAGACTGTTCAGATCACAGGAGGCAACCCTGCAAGGGACACCAGCTTCAAAAAATGAAATGGATTAAAAATTAGGAAAATTTTAACAATGAGGGTAGGCAAACACTGAAGCAGAGGCTATGGGATCTCCATCCTTGAAGACATTTGTAATGTGACCACTGCATGCCGGGGTTGTGCTGCTCCTGCTTTTTGAGAGGGGTTGGACTGAGGGGCCCCTCCCCTACTAAAACCCTGTGTGATTCTGTGCCTCCCCATTTTGTGTGATACATGAAATTAGTGACAGATGAACAGAGACATGAACTCCCATGAAGAGCCTGAAGAACATCCCTCTCCTGACCGCAGCCATTCTGACACAAACCTCAGAGACACCACAGTGCAAAAGGGCAGAACTGCTTCTGGCCCAGCACAAGCCAGTGCTGATGAAACACCCGCTGGAGCACTTTACAGAGGTCACCTTTTGGTGAAGAGTCCTGCTTCTCCCAGGGAGAGTGTGTGGAGTCATGCTGAAACTGACTGATTGGGGTTGAGATCCCCACAACCCTCATCTGCTGCTATTCTCTGCTTTTGAGCGCTCTGCATGTAGCTTGTCTCACAGCCAGCGCTTTCCTCATATCCGCTCCGCCCCTTGGCTGCTGTTTGAATGCTGCAGACTTGATTAATTTAGCTCTTTCTATTTGTGACATTCAAAATGCAGCCACACGCATCCCCGCACAGGATTCGGGAAATGCCATGCAGAAACCTGCCCAGAGCTGAGAGCAGTGATGTCCCTAAGCTCAGTTTTGTTTGCTGCAGAGTTTTTTGTGTGTTACAGTATGTCCCTGGGTGGGGTTTCAGTGTAGAAAGTGGTGTTAACAAGGACTGACTGTGTCTCAAGGGTGTTAAAGTAAACAAGCTGAGGGATTTAAAAGCTTGCAGAAATCTGAGTAATGTTAATTTAATGCATAGGAAAGACAGGTGATTCACATAATTCTGCATAACTCACACAATTCACATAATTGTGCCCTCTGCACAATTACCACAGGAGGGCAGCTTCTGGATACCACTGTTCTGCAGAATCCTCTTGGTTGTACCACAGACACAGTCCTGGATAGTTTATCTTAGTTTATCCTCACAGAAACAGGTCTTCTTGATGTTTACCTCTCTCTCTCTCTTTTTTTTTTTTTTTTAAAAACGTTGTGCAAATGGTCCTTTGTGTGAGCTTAACGGAAAGTGCTATAGGAAAAAAAAAAGATTCCATATCCCTTTAAAAGCAATAGTTCTATTTTGTTGATTAAATAGATAATTAAATTTACGAACTGTTGGTAATCTGTACAGGAGTGCAGGGAGTGTCAGGTGTTAATGCCGTGCTGAGACCTTGAAAGCAGAAGATGAGACATTTCACTGTCTGAAAATTTCAGCTGAAGGACTATCATGGATAAAAGACTGTTGAAGAGGAAAATGGACAGATAATTTTATCATCTGCTGGGTAGGAGGAGCCAGGAAATAAGTAAAGCGTGTGCAGCAGAGGGCTTTGAGAGCTGAACATTGAGGGGCAAGTATTTGGTGACACTGCCAGTAATGGGAAGGCAGGGAAAATTGCAGTTTTCTCACTGGAGAGGCTGAAATCAGCAGAGGGAAAATGACTGCTGAGTAGGTACTTCTAATTCATACTGGGGCTTAGGGTCATCCTTGTGTTTTTACCTGCTAGTAATACGAAATGGAATGGGAGCAAGAGTTCCCAAGCAATACCTCCTCGATGTAGATGAGCTGCTGTTGCATTCAGGAAACCAAGCACAGGGAACTCCCTTTGCTTCCCTCTTGCCTGCATCATGCCAGACTGCAGATCACCTGTGCTCTCAGTCCCTGGCCTCCAGTGAAATTCTTCTTCCATTTGTACTACCTAATTAAGCCAGTGTGATACAGAAGTTCATTAACCTTGCATTTTTTTCCCAAATGGAAATAAAAGCAGTTTGCTTGCTGTTTTCTTTTTTCACCCATATTTAGATACAGAATCTATATTTAGATTTCAGATTTAGAACTGACTCGTAACCATTCCTGGAGTGCTGATTCTGTTTTGGCAGGAGCTGAGGTACTCGGTAGTGCTGGTGATTGATTCTGGGAGGCCAGCTGGGCAACTTGGCTGAATATAGACCCTGCTCATGCAGAATCATCAGGGTTTAAATCATGAGAATCATGATTTCAGAAATGCCTGGAGTGTTAAAAAATGCAAGCTCTTTGAGAGCTATTCAGACCACATTCAACTGCACACAGTTAGGTTAGCTTTCAGAATCAGGTGTCCAATTGCCATTGAATTTTTAGGAAACAGCGAGGCTAACTTTCTAGAAAGCCCATATTAAGCATATAAGAAAACAAATTTCAGCAACTAAATTCAGTGCCAGGGGTTACACAAGAAGAATTGTCCAGTTATGTTGAATCACTTTGTATCCCCACACAAACACAGCTTTATTGCCATACACCTAAGCTCTGCATTAAACCAAAGGCAGCATTCACTTTAAAAAATCACATTTTGAACTGTTATGTAGTAGGAAATCTGGGATAACTCTGCTTAAATCAGTGGAATGGAATTGAACAGATTTACAGCCTGGCAAAATTTACTCCTAAATCTAAGTGGAACTAATCTATGCATATGGGAGTTTCTAGGAGTATGCCAGACAGCTAGATTTATAGGAACAAAGATGGAAATTGAAGCAGGAAAATACTCTGTTAGCTTCTGATGCAAAGGAATTTTAAAGATGGATGTGTTGTTGCAGGAGGACTATTAGTATGTTTTATACTTAAGTCTCTCGTATTTAAAAAGTTCAAGGTTTTTTTAAGTCAAGTAGCCCCTGTCTTCATAGAGTAAAATTCCCCCAGGGTGTGAATTGTCTCTTCGTGTGCCCTGGGCAGACAGAGAGCCAAAGCATTAATTCAAACTTCTGAACATTATAATAACTCAAATAATAAACGGTTTGAAACAGAGTGTCACTTTCAAACTGCTTTAGTGCAGATGGTCTTTTTCTTAATTCCCAGCCCTGTCGTTAGTGAGCTGAGCTTATTGAACTGCTTGCCAATTCTGTTAAGAGCAGATGGAGTGAAACGGGATAAAGGCAATATTTCAGTGCAGCTCCCATGCATCGGCTCCCCTCCAGATGCCATTATCGACACGCATTTTACAGCTCCACATCTCTCACCATCAGCGGGTAGAATTATAAAGAGGTTGAGCATACTTGGCTTGAATGTCAATAATCAATAAGGACGCTCATCTGGCTTAATAAGGATAAATTGTTGCCCTTGAAACAACACACCATTCCAGCAGCAGAGTGAACTCAGGTGACTTCCTTGACATTTATACTAACTTGGAGTGTCTGTGCCACCCTGTGTGCGTGTGTACACAAACACTTTCGTTATGTATTTCTCTGGCTGTTCCCTAACGTTATGGATTTCTCCTGTGTATGTCCTGTAATAATGTATTAAATTAATAATTTCGAGTGCTAAGCCTTAGAAGCTCATTTCTGCCACTTCAGGCAGGCTTTTTTATTTTAAAGACTTTAATTACGAACTCTGTCTTTCTAAAAGGCTCCCATTTTCCTTTCCTAAAGCTGCTGACAGAACATGATAGGTAATATTTCAGAAATTCCTGCTGTGTGTGCATCATCATTGTCTCTAAAGCCTGTGATTAAATTCTGTCCAGCTTTAGTGAGGGTAGATAGGCCTCAGTGCAACAGGAGTGAATTAATTCTAAGTGCTTAAGAAAAAGTGATCCTACTCCTACGGGAAGCAGCTATTATGTTTATAGAAAGCATGAATCTTCAGATCATACAAAAATATGTAATGCATAAGCACATGATCACATCATGATCAGTGGTTCTCTGAGGCTACATTTTGGATAAGTAAATAAAACAGGACATTTAGTCAAATCTTGTTCTTTCTCACAGCATTTTAAAAACAACAATCTTGATTATTACCAACAATTCTTGTCTGTTATTGCCAACAGTCCTTGGTTGGTTCCATGGCCATCCAGTTATCAGTATTTGAGACATACACATTATCTTGAATTATTATACCCCCTTATCTTGAATTGAGAGCTCAAAAAGGATCTCACTTTGATCCCTTGTTTAGGTCACAAGAGCGTGGGCTTTAGTAATGCTAATTTTCCACCCTGGGCATAATTCAAGTTAGTAGCTTTTCTGAAAAGTTCAACAACAAAAACATTATTTCACTTGGGTTGTTATTCAGACAAAAAAAATCAGTTTCCAAGGTTGCTCATGAAAAAACAGGTGCTCGTTAGACAGCAGGAGCTCCTGGGAGCAGACAGTGTTTCTGATACACTCAAGAGGGGCTCAGCCCCGGTGCAGCTCATCAAGGCCAAGGCTTAACGAGGATTTCTCAGCTCACAGTGCAGCCAGGGAAGGGGCAGTAATGCACCACCCCTGACTGAAATCAGCTTCTCAGGGTCTCTGCACCCCTGAATGCAAGACTGACCCCTCTCCTGGGTGGGAGCTGGATCTATGTCAGTAGCCCCACAGTGTAAGTGCAGTGTCCCCAAAACACGTTGGTGTGTAGCACTTTCTGTGGGCTGGAAATAATCACCCATGTTTTAATGTTAGCTTGTGTAATTTTTAATCTTCTATTTCTTTCCCTTTCCTGGCAGATTTTTATTGGTGAGATATCCATGTATTTCATAAAGTCAACCCGAGAAACCCTCATTATTCAAGAGAAAACTATTTTGACTGGAGAGTGCTGTTACCTGAACCCACTGCTTCGAAGAATAATACGTTTTATAGGTAAGCATCCTGTGCACTGCAAGCTTGGACCGTGTTTGCACCAAAGCAGAATGAAACACCCTGACAAAGTACATCACAAAATTAATTAAGCTGTGAAATCTTTGCAGGCATCTTCCATCTTAGAGGGATAGTCCCCTCAGGATTTCCAAGGTAACTTTCAAAATTTGCCATGTCATGCTGGCTGGAGCTGGTTTAGATCATATTCTGCTGAGCTTAATGCTTTTTTGAGACCCTTAAAGAAAGGTTATACCAATCAAATCCTTATATGAATAAATCCATCATTGCTAGTTTATGTTAGCTACCCATTTTACTTACAAATTGGTCCTCACCAGCTCATCTATTTGGCATTTTTCTTTTTGGTTCTAATTTTAACATCCATAGCTCTGCCACATAACGTTCAGCTGAGCACGGCGTAAAAAAGCCCAGAGCTCAATTCAAAATAATATTATTATTTTCATTGTATTTGCTTTTTCTTGGAGCTTCCATTGAGTTAATTGCTGAGAAATTAAATTCTGTCATTAAACCATTTGGAGGTTGCTTTATATGGTGCTTGCAAACCGCTTTACCTTCTTCGCGCTGTTGACTAGTCCCGAGTTCATGCGTGGGATGGGATGTCTGGCTGCTGGCATGGGCCAGTGGCTCCTCAGGTGGCTCCCACTGACCGAGAGGGGCTTTGCCCACACAGCATCATGGCACTGCCCTCCTTGTGCACTCTTAGAAGTGAAGCACCCTCACACACCGCCTATCATGGAGAGCTCAGCCTCAATTCACAGTCTGACTTAAAAGAAGCAATGGGGGCAAAAATCTGAACGGGTCTGGGGTGCTTCTTCCCTACCACTGCTGGTTTTCTGAGCTTTACCTGGAATGAAAATGTCTGCTGTGGCTGTGTCAAGTGTTGTGTTGCTTCTGTAGAGCACATCCCTGGCTGCAAGCAGGGGTACCTCCTCAGAGCATGGAGCTGAAGGTCTCACCCCGTGTTAGCATTCAGCAGCAGCAAAATATGCTGCAAAGGAGGAAGAACCATGGTTTTCCTTCTCCCTCACCTCTCTCTGTGCCTCCTCCTTTGTGCATGGAAGGTAGGGAGTGAAATGCCCCTTCTGCCGCCATGTGGGTGGAAGCAAACCACCCCTGGTTTGTTACTTGGGCCTGGTCTGTGTGCTGCTGGTGGGACCCGAAAGACACAGAAATGCAGTTAAAAGTAAAATACCCTTGAACTTCATGTAACCTCCAGGATATATTGATGGACAGCAAACTGCCATTAAGAGGGAAACAGGGTACTACAGTCCACTGGGCCACTCAGGGCTTTTTGACTGTTCCAGCACATTTGGCATGTTGCAAAGTCCCAATCAAATACCCTTGCCTGCGGGGTCAGCAATAAAATCCTTAAATCATGGAGGCTAAGTACTTGCTCAGTATGTTTTCTTGTAATTACTTTTCTTCTTAAACATTCATGCTCTTGTTTCTCTTCTGGTGGAAGAGAAGGGGGTACCAATGATACAGTGGACTCTCAGAGAGTAGTAGAATGTAAACCATGCCAGGGAAATGAATCTTGGCCTTGCAACTGTGCTTGTTTTCCTGAGAAAAATTAAGTTAATATTATTAGAAATGGCTTGAAGTCTTTGCCTTGTCTTAAACTACACTATGTGCTTGTTTTCTTCTGAAACCTTTTCCCTGCCTCTGCAGTGAAATGAGAGAAGTAGAATTTGTTGGATGAAATAACTTATGAAAGGAACTGAAGATAACGGCATGTTTTTCATTTTGCTTTTTACTTGCATTTTGAAAACATGTCATGGACTGAGCAGCTGTACCGTGTGCTGAATGATCCAGGGACGTCAGCTTCATACAGTTCCTTAATGCAAAATGAGGCTTCCTGGGTGCTTGGCTGTACAAAGACAGCCAGGATGCTTGTACATTAATTTCTCTGTGTTTGTCTTCTCTTGATAAATTTTAGGGCCAAATCTTACAGAGCTGATTAACTAACTTTCAAGTAAGTTCTCTTCCATAGCAAGCAGTCCAGCTTTCGGCAAAAAAGTTTGCTGCCAGTTTAGTTTTAGTACCCAGATGTTTAAGCAAGTCTTAATGAGTGCAAAAAAATGCAAAAAGCAGTAATTTAATTTCTTGGAAAATTGCCTTATAAGGCATTAAAATTTATATTACTCTAAAGGATGAGAAAAATCCTGCAATGTATCTAGGTGCTCATGTGTCGGGAAAAATGAACACTACTGTCTGACCCTGCAATGCACATCACAGAGAAATTTTGAGAGTTGCTGTTCCCAAATTTTAGAAAGGCAAAGAGACTTTTCCTCCATCCCAAACTCTAATGGAAGTTGCTGGGAAGAGATGGGATTTTAAGAACAGTAGCCTAAATGTGCTTTCCACAAAACAAAGAGAAAGCTGTTGATATTTCACTGAATATTCATTTATATTTTGCAAGGAAAGAGAAGAAAAAAGGGAGACTTCAAGCTGTCTTTTGGTCCTGTGAAAGACAAGGACCCTTGTCATACAATCTCCATTGGATCTTTTGGGTTTGGTGGTCAGATTTGAGCTTTTCTCCTCTTGCTATTACTTCATGTATGTGGAATAAAGTACTTTTTTGCACTTTGCAAGTGGAGCAAAACAAAAAACCGGCAGCTTTTCTGAAAAAGAAAGAGCCCCATGTTTCTTTTCTGGAGTTTTTTCCTATCTTGTTTACTGTGCTCTCAGTTGATTCTCTCCTTGTTTTCCTCAAGGTCTCAGCACATATCTGCTCCTAGGAGCCTCCCCTCCTGAGTTTAGTCATAATTCTGAATGTTGAGCTTTATATTAAATCCCTCCCTGGGATTTAATGTGCTTTGTTTGCACGAAGCAGAACCACAATTTCTTCTTGCTTCCTGGCCCAGACATGAATCCTTCATTTTTATAGACACTTGTTTTTGTGGCAAAGGACTGCCTCTCACCTTGCTGCATTGTATATCAAGTCTGTACTGCAGCCTAGATTGGTGAAACCTGCTGTGTTCCCTATATTTAGAAAATCAGTTTCTTTATCAGTGAAAAAAAGCTGGCTTAGCTTGGAAACATCAGACTTTGATGTATGCTGCAATTTGTTCCATCTTCCTCTTTATCTTTTACAGCTGCTTTCGCAGACTTTTTTTTAAAGATTTTGAAGTCAAACTAGTGGTGCGCAATTGCTTTAAAGCAGTTTTTTCTAATATATTGCTGCTGCACTGCTTTACCGTAGGCACATCCTCTCTGCTCCCTCCTCTCCCCACCCTTCTCAGCAGTTCTGTGATCAGTTTCTGATGCCAAAACTTGGTGTTTATGTGCTGAACCTTTGAGAAACTAATTGCTAAGGGTGGCTGTTTCCCGGGCCTCTGCTTCTTCTCCCTGTCTCCCAACTAGAGCACACACAGCCTTTTGGACATTTATTCATTCTGTCTTGTAATTTCCCATTCAGTACTTTGTTCACATGGCTCCACCTTGCATTTGCTTGTGTTCTACTTCATCCTTTGTATTGCAAATAGAGGTTATAAAATATTTTAGTGAATGGTTTCGGTCAAGGTTTTAGTCTTTTAATGTACAGCTGCTATTGTACCCCCAGGACCAGGGATTCAGACCTCCCTGACCCACTCCGAGAGGGTGACTACAGCACGTATTGTTTTGCATTTCATTACATTAGGTTTCTAATCCATGTGATTAAGTTGTCTACCTGCAAAGCCCTGATAACATGCAAGTAGTCCCTCTCTGGTTCAGATATCTAGAAATGCAGCATGCTTCTATCAGCTTGTTACCAGTGGCTTTTGCTTTGGATACGCATAATTTGCTGTTAACAAATGGTGCAGATCAGTTTCTGTTGACAACTTAATCTAAAGCATGGTGACACCTCACAGTGGGCAGCTAAATAATGAAATTAGGGCTTTATTTCAGCAAATTAAGACTTTAGTTCAGGAAATAAAGGTTTACAAGATTTATACACACATGGAGTTTATTGTAATAGGGTAGATATACCCCAGAGCTCTGATGGCAATTCCCTGAGCAGCTGCAGGAGACAGCTTACCTGACCTTGCCCTTCGGTCTGCCTTGCATCTGAAGTTCACTGTGAAACAGTGCATGTTCTGCTATTAAGTGGCTGCCTTTCCATAGGGCTCAAGCTGGTTTTGGGGGTGTTGCCCCCAAAACAGCTGCAGCAGCTTGAGCTACTGTAGATCTTGTCACTGAAGAACCTCCACAATGAGAAACAGGTCACTGTGCTGGGAACAAACCAACCCGTGCTGTTCCCTTTGATGTCAGGCTCTGAGCTGGCAGCTGCCTTGATGAAAACTGGTGGTTGTGAAAGCAGTGAGGAAGGAAGATAACCTGTGCATGTGTCAGGAGGAGCCTCCAGAGGACTTTTGCACTGGGAACTGGATTTCTTCTGGCATGGTCAGACCATGTTCCTTCCTTCTTACGTCTGGGAAGAACAGTATCCAGGCAGGACACTCACAGGTGAAGCAAGCAGACCCAAGAGGTAGTAGATCCCTGGAGTCGTGAGCTTTGTGGGGTCTTCAGTGGAAGATCAAAGCCAGTCCCCGGATGAGGTTACGAGTGCTCAGAAGCTTGATATTGAGCTTGTTCCTGATGCCATGGCAACAGGACAATAAATTCCCCTGCAACCCCCATCTCTCCAGTTGTAAAGTGGATTAATGATACAGGTCTCCTTTAAAACACCCTTTAGGAGGTAATGATGAAGAGTGCTTCAGCAGAGTCTGAGTCACAGAACTGTAAATGTTTGGCTTTGCTGGATGCACAGGATTCTCACAGCGAAACATTCAGAGATGGGCTGAGGATCAACATTCCCATAGAGCCCCGAGTCCTTCCAAGGACACTTCACTGAAACTGTAATTGTCCTTAAGAAACAGAGGGGTGGAAAAGGTGTTAGGCAAGTATAAGTGTGCATGTGAAACATGAACATTTTCCGAGAAAATTAAGTTGAGAGCAACAAATTCAGATAATTGACTGGGACAGAGAGGAGTGCCTAAATAAATATCCTTGGTAGAAAACATGATGATATGTTATTGAAGAGCCCAGCTTCTGATGTCTCATGCATTGCATTGTTTCTTCAATGCATTGTTTCTTTTGTCACTTTACTTAAGGGTTTCATGTTTTTTCTCTAATAAAGCCTTCTACCTCCTGGTTCTCATTTTCACCTACTGGCTTTTCACTTGTCTCTTCCTGAAGTCTTTTCAGCTACTCTTTTACAAGTCCCAAGGGGGTCTTTGTTGATTTTTGTTGTGGTGGTGGTTCGGTTATTTTGTTCAAATCAGTGGCATTTTAAATGCCTCTAATAGCGAGAGTTTCCATGGAGTCGACAGGTAGATGCAGAGACTGGTGCTACAGAGATTCAGGGTGGAAGAAGAGAACTTGAGCATGAATTGCAGGGAGGAGAGAGGGTTGCACTGAGGCTACAGTGAGTGAGAAGAGCTGGATCCTTCTTCAGGGCAGAAATCTCTGATAACAAGAGCAATAGGGCTGGAGGTGGCAACAGTGATGAACAGTCACACAAAGAGCTTGACAGGGAATAAAACATGAGAGTAGGATGTGGGTGAGATCCCAGAAGTCAGGGATTCATGAATGACTTTTTGACAGTCATTTAGAGGGATGTGTAAGTGGAGAAATTAAAAATCAAGTATTAAAAATTGAAGCTGCTAAATATTTAGAGTTTTCTGCCAATGCAAGTATTGCTTCAGATGAGATGGAGCAGGAAAGTCAAGCTTCATTTTGTCTGTCCTCAGCATTTTTCAACAGGGCTTTCCTTGTTTATTCTTTTTCTGGTTTGAACATTTAATTTGTCTAAGGTCTTGCTCACCGGAGGTAGAGATATGTTGAACTCTGATACCTGTTTTCTTCTTCTTGGACTCTGAAGCATCTGAGAGAGTATCAGGGAGTACAGCCTGCCCTCTTACCTCTGGCATAAACTAGTATCTCTCCCAGTTCTGCTTATTGTTTTGTCTTGTAGCCTCCTCTTTCTGGCTGCTCCTAAGACACACAAACACAGCTGAGAGTCAGGACAGTGAGAAAAAGTCGGGAGGCCTTTCCAGACATAGCTTCTGCTCCTTCTTTAAGGCCTCTTTTTGCAGCCAGACTATGTGACGTGTGGCTGAGGGGAAAGACTGGCTTTATGTAATGGCAATTAACCTTCATCTTTTCTGCTAGCGAGCAGCTGTAGGTCTGCTTCCCATGTGGCTTGCTCTGTTCCCATCTTTTCTCAGCATATGCTAAGTTCTGCTCCACAGTTCACTCCCAGGTTTTCTGGCCCAGAGTGAGCACACTGAAATAAAGCACCTGCTGCTGAGCAGGATGGCAGCACCTCCCACTACACCTGAGTATCAGAATCTGGAAGAGGCAATTTTTTCCCATTCTCCCTCTCCTGTATTATATCATGGACTTGAGCTGTATGACCCTGAAGAGCTGTGGCTAGTTGCCCTTCCCATGAAGCCTTTCAGAGCAATTTGTCTGCCTCTAAAAAGCCAGCAATCACGTCACTGCATTTTTGTGCTCTGGTCAGTTAGTTTAGCTGCTGTAGGTCATTGAACAAATCCATTGAACAGATGGATTCCTGAGGTACAAAAACCATCAGGGGACTGTCTGCCACTGCCCAGGCGTACTGGCATTACAGCCTTTAAATCAATTACAGCCAACCCTTGCTCCAAGTCTCCAGAGACATGATGTGTAATCAGCCTGCGAGGGTCACATCCCTGCCAGCCGGACTGTGCTGCACGGAGCTGTGATTTTCACAGAGCACAGCTTGGCAGAGCTGTGAGAGAGGAATTACAGCAGCCAAAATGCACCACAGTCAGAACATGATAAAGGTTTCAGCCATGGCTTGCTCTGCTCTTCTCCATGCTACCGCAGGCCTCGGCAGCTGAGTCTGGGCCAGCACTTTCTGTGCTACCAAATATTAAGAAAACTCGGGTGTTGAAACTTCTTTTTTTAATGGGGAAAAGTACCTTTATATATATATGCACTTCCTAGACATTGAAATAGTGTTGTGAAGCCTGTGAGATTTTTCTGAAACATCTTGGCTTGTACTTACATGATAAAGAGCAGGAGTCAGACTGCTTGACCCTTAAATTTCCTCTAACTATTGTAAAAGGCTGGGTAATAATCCTCTCTGCATTCCCTGTAATTTGCACAGCACATCAGAAAGTTGCCATTTAAAGCAAGATGTTCCAAAAAAATTTAAGATTTTGACAGAGTTCTGTATATAAAACAAGATTCATCTCTGTCATAACTGCAGCTGTTTCACCAGGCTGAAAAGATACCCTTCTGCCTTTTTCCTTTGAACTTGCTTGTGCACTATATAATGTAGATGAGAAGTTCCTGAAGGCTATGGAAAACCATGCGTTTAAAATATTTCCAGAGGGATAAAGGAAATAAAGGAGAAGTGCCAGTGGTCTCTCCCTTTAAACACACTTAGCAAGATAAATGGGAGGAAAACTGTCACACCAGCGAAAACACAGGGGCCAGTCCTGCAGCCTAGAACCAGAGGAGGGCAGCCTCCTTCTGTGGCCACCACTGGCTTTTTAAATCCATGATCACACACCAGTTCCTTAATAACAAATAAAAATAAACTTACACAAAGACTAGTAATGCACTCAGCCTCCAGAATCATCTTCACTGGGGCAATGCTCCCGGCTACCCTGGGGGAAGGATGGTGAGGACGAACAGCTCTGCAGTCCTGCAGCCCCTCCAGGCTGTTGCCCAAGGGCTGGGCTCTTCCCATCGGAATCCCAGAGAGGGATCTGTGCCACACTGACACCAAACCAGCACAGGCAGGCCCCACTCAACCCTTGTAGAACAAATCCATTTTAGATACAGTTTTATTTTATGTTACTGTCTGTACATGCTGCATTATTTTGCTGAGTCCCTCATATTTTTTGTATCTCAGACTAGAGCAGCCTGTTTTTCTTTTTTTAACTCTGTATAGATAAGCAGTGAAGATGTTACAATCGTAATGGTGCCAGCTCTTAAGATTTTATCACAACTTTCCTAAGATGATTTCCCTTGAGTTCCAGCTCTTGGTCATATTTAAATACCTAACAATCTCAGCTAATTCAAACTTTAAATTACTTTCGCTTACAGAGCTACAGAAGGGAAAAAGCAAAAATGCATGACCCTCAATATTCCCACATCAGAAGCCATTATTTATTTGTTCTAAGTTTCTGTGACACTTTGATCAATCTTAGTCATGAGAAGTGGAAGAGGAGAGCTGATTTAATCTGTCAAACATTTGGATTTGGTAATTTTGCAAATCTGTCATTCTGTACCTTTGGTATGTAGGTATTACATGCATCTGAAAGATCCTCTTATATGTTCATAGCAGCTGTAGGAGGTATTGATAACACTCAAAGGGAGTCAGTGAAGGATGTGACAATTGCAATATTGATCAAGGGATGCTTTGCAACCCTGGAAAAGTTCCTGCGTTCAAGGGAATACTTCATTTTATAGGATTGTGGTTATGTGCACATGGTGACACAAAGCTGAGTTGCAGCTGTCTTCAGAGCAAAACATTGGGTTGCTTCCAAAAGTACATGCCAAGTATTGCTAGGTCAGGATTGTAATTTTTCAACATCAAGATGGTGAATAGTCAAAATCCAAAAGATACTTGACCCTAAGTAATTACGTTACGTAAGAGGAGTATTATCTCTCGGCCCTACACTGCTCTTTCAGGTTCAGAGATCCCATTTTTTCGTCCCAGATTTGTAATAAATACAATACTACTCTCATTATGTCTCTCCCTCTCAAGTACCATGATACTTTCTAAACCTGTTTGAATAATCACTGTTTTTAACCTTTCCTCACAGGAGTGTTTGCATTTGGACTTTTTGCCACTGACATCTTTGTAAACGCTGGCCAGGTTGTGACTGGGAACTTGGCTCCCTACTTCCTGACTGTGTGCAAACCCAACTACACTGGAAACGACTGTCGGGCCCACCACCAGTTCATAAACAACGGCAACATCTGCACGGGGGATGTGGAGGTGATTGAAAAGGCCAGGAGATCCTTTCCATCCAAACATGCTGCTTTGAGCATCTACTCAGCTTTATATGCCACGGTGGGTGCCAGTGATGACTGCTGACCTGCGTGAGAGGTTTCTGCATGTGCATCTAGATGGGGCATTTTTCTTACAATAGTTTTTTGGAGAAAAAGAGGGTTGTTTTGGGGACAGCTTTTTTCTTCACCTGTAGGGGAAGATCCCCTTCTCTCTCAATTTTAAGCAAATGAATAAGCAAATGAAATGCTCATTGCTTTTGAGGCACTGCATGTGGAGGCAAGAGTTCCTAAACTTTTCTTTCCTGCTGATTTTCTCATTCAGTCTTTCTTCTCCCTGCCCCTATTTCATGAGCATTAAAATGAAACTGATCCTTAAATAGCTTCTGGATCACTACATTTGTTTACATGCCCTGTGTTGAACATTTAAAATTTGAATTGTGCCATTTCCATGGGGGTCTGAACTTAGGCTGAATTTTGCTCCCCTTGTTTAGGACCCGAACTCGCATTGCAAAGAAAGTTCTAATAAAAGTCAGTGCGAGAATTTTGTTGTTATCAGAGAGAAATGCACCCCAGCAGACACAGTGACAAAGTGGCACTGCCATGCACGCAGGAAGGAAACTGAGTCTGATGCAACGAAGTGTGATGAAACAGATCAACTTCTCCTTTGTGTTCTCAGGCTAAAGTTTCTGTGATGTTTGAAAATTGATCCAAGAATCTTACTAACAAAGCAGAAAACCTTGGTGGTTTTGCCATAAAGATCCAAGGACATAACCAGGTTCTGAACACAAAATGCATTAACCTAAGTCTTTTCTCCCTCTATAGCTTGACTCAGAGTAGTGTCAGAGTCTGTCTGGAGGTCATCAGTATGCAAGAAAAGCCTTAAAGTTATTAAAGACAGGGTATTTAGTGAACGTTTTAGCCTGTGCTCTTGGTAGCAGATGAATGAAACACCACATTATTATTATTTCTAAAATGAAGAGTCCACCTGCTGCTGTTTCAATATCTGTTTGCACTGAATGTTGGGTGAAAAATGATGGAGAAATAAACTGCAACTCCTTTGATCAGGATTTGCTGGGAACTGTTTGGAAAGCCTGTAACATTTTGTGCACATTACTTCTGGACAAGATGCAACCATGTGTGAAATACAGTTCACAATAAACTCAATATGGTTGGGGCAGCTATTTGCATCATGATAAACTCTTAGGTGGAAGTTCCACGGTCAGGCTTAGTCCTGGTTCTGTCCTAAGCTAATTACATCCTTTCAGGGACTTTCCTTGCCCAACTTCCCTTGTTTCCTAGGAGGGCAAATCTTCTACAACAGGCTGATTTCTACAGCTAAAGGGGAATGCTGTTTTTCCTTCCTGGACTTAAGCCCAAAGTAGCTCAGTGTTTCTGAGCTCTACTCTTCCAAGAGTACCTGCAATGGGCATGCTTCTCACATAGGAAGATGTCAGGTGGAGCCAGGGCATGGCTGGCTATTTCTGTTTCTGAGCCACAAGGTCAGGAAAGTTCACCCATTTCATCCTGCAGTCCAATTTCAGCCCAGTTCCCTGCCTGAAGTCACCTTCTAGAACTAAAAATGTTGTCATTTGTCTTTTCTTTGTCTGTCAGCTGGGAATAACATAAGCATTACACAAGAAGTGCATTGTTTGTATCCAGCTTTGCTTAATAACTGTGCTGTGCACAGTTTTTTGAGAAGTCTTCCTGATTCTAATATGCATGATAATGTGGCCTGCTGAACATAAAACACAGGTTATTTGCTTAGTAAGAGCTGTGTTTTGCATAAAGCTGAAGAATTCAACCATGGAGCAAGAAAAATAAAACAGGTACAACGTGAGGAGGCAGGAGAATGGAATCAGTGCAGACATTGGTGTTCATTTTATAAATGTCTGTTGAGATCTGGGAGTCTCCTCCTTTCACTGAACCTCAAGTATCCTGTGCAGGTGTCTCTGTGCTCGCTTTTTCATTGTGCTGCTACTGAAAACACTCTCAGTGTGACTGGTTTGGCTTGGTGGATTTTTGGTGTTTGTTTTTGGGTTTTTTATAATCTGGATTTTATACTTAATCAGCTAGACTTTTCTTTTTCACCTGCTAAAGAAGCTGAGGAGAACCAAAAGCATCACTTCCGTGATCTCTGCAGGCAGAGATTAATCTCGTATACCTGAAGTAGGGGAAAGCGAAAAGGGCTGGCATTCTCATGGCCATTTCTTACAAAAAAATAAGAATGTCATCTGAAGAAGTTTTATCAGTCTCCCAGAACTATCACAGGATGAGATGGCAGTCTCATAGTGCAAGCTGCTGTGCACTTAGAAATACATGAATTTAAGGTCCTTTTCCAAGGAAAAAAGGAATGGCTAGAAAAAGAGATCACCATTCCAGGTTCCAGCATGAATCCAGCTGATGGGATGTTGATCCTGGTTTCAGTATCGATCCACCTGCGTTGGTCCAGCCAATGAGATGTCCAGGGTCCTGGGAGCACTGCCTGGGCTTGGGGGGATACCTTTTTATGGGCAGGTTTCCCCAGCCCAAAGATGGGTTTCTCACTTTCTACGTAAATTAATTATCTCATGCCACCAATTCTTTCAGGTCGTTCTGGAAATGTGTCGGAGGGCTTCAAGACCCTTGGGTGGTCTTAATCCCACCCTATAGTCCATGCACATTTTCTGTTCTGTGTTATGGCTGTTTGTGGTTGTTTGAGCCCTATCTCTGGCTCCTCTTCTCCAGCCAAAACTTGTTCTTTCTCATGGCCATGTTAATAACAACAATCCTTGGTTATTACCAACAATCCTTGTCTGTTATTGCCAACAGTCCTTGGTTGCCTCCACAGCCATCTGGTTATCGGTGTTTGAGACATACACATTGCCCTCCTACCTTCTGAGAACTGAGAGCTCAGAGAGATCTCACTTTGGTCCCTTGTTTACAGGGTCCTGAGATAGTGGGTTTTAGTACTGATAAATTTCCATCCCAGCCACAATTTTAGTCAGTAACTTTCTTTGAAGGTTCAGTAAGAAAAATACAATAACAACCACTTGGGTTGTTATTCAGGCAAGAAAAATAAGTTTCCAAGGCTGTTCATTAAAAAACAGTTGCTTGTTAGATCTTGGGAACAGACAGTGTTTCTGATACTCTGAATAGTGGCTTAGTCCAGGTGCAGTTTGTCAATGCTGAGGTTTAATGAGAATTTCTCAGCTCATAGTGCAGCCAGGGGAGGGGGGAGAGATGCACCACCACAATCCACCCCATCACTGAAGTCAGGTTCTCTGGCTCTCTACACCTGGACATGAATCCTCCAACTTTTGGAAATGCTGAATAGCAGAGAGCACTACAGCAAATACTTTCTGCAACACTGATCAGTTCAAGGCCTCAGCACCCTGGGCAGCTGCACTGAGCATCGTTGTCAATGTCCTACCTTTTACTGTAGGAATCTCTGTGGTAAAAGATTGTAAAACTTTTAGGACACACATTTTTGCAATATTGGTATGAAATTTTGAACTTTCTGAGGAACATAAATTGTCACAAATCTCCTCACTTTCTGCTGAAGGGACTAGACAGACTTCTTCCACTCTGCCTTTCTCATTATAGGTATAATATGTGTTCTAAAGATATGCATATATTTACATATATATATATATAAAAAGGTATATGTCTATTTTAAACTCGCAGACAAAAAAAGCCTCCTTGTCTATGATTTCATCTCTCTGAAAAAGATGGGAGAGGAATCACATGGGATAAGTGCTGCTATCACAAATTGCATATTGCTAAATACACTCCTTGAGTGTACTGATAAGATCACAGCAAAGAAGCTGAATAGATAAATTACATAGTTAAATCATGTGTAGTTTATTTTTTAATATGTTCTACATGTTTTTAGATTCACTTTTTCCTCCTCTCAGGTTTTGACATTTAGAGTTTTGTAAGTAAATTTACTCTATAAATAGCATTGTGGGAAATTTTCAAAAACACTTGCTATGTATAGGAAACCAAATGTAAGTGACTATGACTGAGATTTTGGTCTCTTGCATAAAGCTCTAAACCATCCTCTAAACTTGGGTAAACCACTGTGAGAATCCTAAAAAACATCTTGGCTTTTGGGACCTGGACAATAAAGATCAGCTTGCAGTGGTTGGGAAGTATGAGTAGAATGAAGAAGCGCTCCAGTTATTTCTGAGCTCAGTGTGTGAGTTAGGGATGAGCTGGAGCCACCTTCTGGGAAAACAGTTTGTCTTGTTTAGAGCCCTTCTCACGAGGGTTTAACAGATTTCCCTCAGCAATCTGTTCACATGGTTGATTACCCTCATTGCTAAAAATGTTCTCTTTACTACAAGTTTACATTTTCTTGCCAAGATGTGTGAAACTCCAATTACAGATACTTCCCGTCTGTGACAAAGAGAACCCTCCCATGTGGGTGACCCAAAGATCCAGCTTCATCTCATACCTGTAAGGAAACGAGCGTGTGTTGGTTGTTCCCTGCAGCTGGGGTTCACAGCTGTCACAGCAGGACTGCATTCTCACTTTAAAGAGGTGGTGGATTTTCCTTTGGACGTTGCAAACTTCAGGAATGTTCTGGTGGGGAACAGGAAAATAATCTGGCTCCCTATTGCTCGATTGAATTGACTAGAAGGAGAGCATAGGGTAAAAGGGTGGGTGGTAATTATTCACGCAGTGACAATGATTTTATTTTTCTCCTGTTGTTTCCAAAGAACCTTAAACGTGAGTTTTGGTGATAGATGCAGCTCAACCTGCCGGCCAAGACTGGGGGAAGGTTGCCGCCTAGTGCTCAATGTTAGCTGTCATAAAGCATCGGCTGCTGTGAAAAACAAAGCAAGCAGGAACATCTCAAATTATCAAAGCTTTGGAAATCATGAAGGCTTACATACTTGTTGGCTGAAAAGGATTGTAATGAATTGCTTTGCCATCAGGATTAATTTGCTCGATCTTTGTTATTTTGTGGCTCTGGAATTAATGACTAGCTGCTAACCATGACCCACATGTTTTTACTCTCTGTCAGAATGTATTTAAAAAAAAACAAAGAAAACCAAACTGCCAGAAACATGTGGGGTCTGTTAAAAAATATTCAGAGAACAGTGAAACCTCGTGCTCTGGAGTTACATTCTTAAAATCAACTTTGTTTTGAATTAAACCTCTCTCATACTCCGCGTTTCCCTCCATCTTGCAGAGAAAATGGCTGGAATGGTTTCTCTCAGTGTTCTGTATTCCTTAACACCATTTAGCAAACTGGAGCAGTTATTTCGTACAGATTCTAAGCACTTCATCTTCTACACATTACAGTTTCTGCAGGAGTCTAAGCATGAATTCCTGACTCCCTTTGCAAACATTTAGTCATGTGCATTCAGTGCCACCATACGAGCCAGCACTTGCACAAAATCAGGAAAAGCTGAGCCTGTGCATACCAGCTCAGAGAAGGTCCAGTATGTAAATGCAAAGGGATATTTCACGTCACTTAACCATATTCTTTTTATTCTCCTAAACTGTTCTCTGAATTACCTGAAACCTCTTCCTCCATTTCCCAATACTTCTTTTTAATGAATCAAGGATTTGGTCACATCCTTGCTGCTTTAGGATTTGTCCGGGTGGGAAAGATGCATTTCTGGTGGAGCCCCTTTTTATTTTTGGTTTGCCTTTTCTTCCAGATGTACATCACAAGCACAATTAAAACAAAGAGTAGCAGGCTAGCCAAGCCCGTGCTGTGTCTGGGTACCCTGTGTGCTGCCTTCCTCACCGGGCTAAATCGAGTGTCTGAGTATCGAAACCACTGTTCGGATGTGATTGCAGGCTTCATCCTGGGAAGTGCTGTAGCCTTGTTTCTGGTAAGTCCATCAGTCCTTCTGTTTTGCTTTTAAAAATAACACCATTTAAAACAACAAAAAAAAAAAGACAAACCTAAAAAATTGGTAATTGCTTGTAGCCTGCAAGATCTAATTCTAGCCCCATCTAATTAAATGTATTATCAGAGAAAATCTTAAGATGAAATCAGGTTCATGCTGATTGATGGGTCTAATATGGTAGGATTTATATATTTTATATATTTAAATTATTTTAATTACTCTACATGTTCTTACTTGATCTGTTCTGCCAAATGCTGCAAAAGGTGGTGTGGATTTCAATATCTAAAGGTGGGTGTGCTTGAGACTCCTTCTCTGGCACTCCTGTGTTGCAAAACCCCACTGTGTGCCTTGTATCTGGCAAAAATGAGAGGTACAGGGTGTTGTCTGGGGCTCTGAGCTGTGATCCTGGTTCTCCATTTTGTTTCAGATCATGAAAGAAATGCAATAGAAAGGAAGGTCAGGAAAAACTCCCTGGGAGACAAAACTACCTCCCTTGGCAGCTTTTAGAGTCAAGCTGAAATCATTCACCCTCTCACAGGATAACCAAACATATTAAAATACAAAAGGCCTTCCCACAGAATCTAGGAAGAGCATCTCTCCAGACTCTGAGTGTAACTGGCTCTCCTGTGGGCTGCGTGGTTTTAATGTTTTGTTTGGTGAGAGGTCCCTTGCTGAGGATTTACTCACACAGCAAGCAGTCCAGGTCATTCTCCCTATTACCAAGAAATGTGCCTGGTTCCATTTAATCAAATATGCTTCAAAACTATCCACTGCATAGCAACAGACACTTTATCCCTGTAATCAGGAGGGATTAGATTTCAAAGATCCCTTAAATCTCGATTGTCCTGTACTGATTTTTTTTTCCTATTCTGTACTTAAACAACAACAACAACAACAAACCTTCAAGTGTCATTTATTCCTGTGTTCATTTCAGATAAAAAGATGTCTACAGCCTCTGACCTGAATCTCTTTGACTTTAATGTTAATAATTTGTCTGGTTGCTGCTGGGAAGGGCAGTGTACATCTCACCCATGCAATTTAAGAGGCAGTTGCCCATCTCTCAGGCCAGGACACTGTGTCTGTGCTCCCAGGAGCTGCGGGTGGCAGTGACAGCTTGTCCCCAGCTGCCTTTTGGCCTTGCAGACCTTCTGCTCCCCTGCAAGTGTCAGAAGCCAAATTTCAGAGTGGTGGAAGGCGTCTCCCCAGAGGGGTTCTGTCAGATCCCTGGCACAGATCCTGCTGGCACAGGACCCACCCAGGCTGCAGCCTGCTTCTTGCTCGGGTGTGTGGCAGTGACGGGGAACAGCCAGCAAGGAGCTGGCTGCAGGAATCACTCCAGCAGCAAACGTGCCCAGTCTGTGTACCTTTCCTTTAACATGTCCTCAAGCCACACACTGCCATGTGTGATTGCCCTTGTCGGCATTACCACCACCATGCGGGTGCTGTGAGTCTGGTCATGCAAGAGGGAGGAATCTGTGGGACAAACACCACAGCAGTGGTGCTGGAAGCATGCAGGAATGGTGCTAAATAGTGTCATCCGGATGTGAGGGAGATGGCAAAGTTGGAATCTGAAGGGAGTATTTGGCCAGCAAAAGGCATCATTGGCGTGGCCTGGGATGGTACCATTCGGTTCTGGGATGATAAAGCATACCTGGGGGTCTCTGCAGTGTCAGATGTAAAATGCAAAAAGGCTGAGAATGGTACATCACGAAGGCAGTCCATCACGCCCAGCTGTATCAGTAAACACACTGCAGCACAAGGCTGAGACAGATTATGCCTTGAACCCAAACCCAGGTTAAATTCTTTCCAAAATCTGGCAGTTGTGACCCCCATGGTAATTTCCCCTCCAGGTTTTTCCTGGGGACAGAACCCACTGACCTCACTCTGGTTTTTTCTGCATTAAACAGGGGATATGTGTTGTCCATAACTTTAAGGGCAGTCATGCAGCTCCTTCTAAACCGAAGCCTGAAGACCCACGAGGAATGCCACTAATGGCTTTTCCAAGAGTGGAAAGTCCTCTGGAGACACTGAGTGCACAGGTACTGTAAATCCTCTTGCCCAGACCATCACCAAACATATTTTCTGTTGCGGCAGAGTAAAAAGTAGTTTTATACCTAGCTACACATGCCTCACCTCAAGCCTATTGAACAGAGTGACTTTGCGTGAGGGCAGAGTTTGTTCTAAGGCATTTATCCCTGAAACTACCAAATACTGTACATCTTCTGCCCTCTTACACATCCACAGCTAAAGTAGGATTTCACATGCCTCACTAACTTTTGCTTAGAAGAATAGAAAACTGAGAGAAAAGTAAAAATAATTCTGCCTAATTACATTCCAGAAAACTTTTGGGATATATGAAGACTTTACTCTTTCCTGAGGATTAACTATGCTGTCCTGAAAAATATTACAGAGATTAGGTTTTTTATCCTTATTACTGTTCAGTGTCTTCTATAGTAAGAAGAAATCATATATTTTTTTCTGTCTCTAAGTCATCAGAAGAGAAACTAATAGCATTCTTTCAGGTCTGAAAAAAACAGCTAGTGGGCACATCAACACTGATGGTGTTTCTATTAAAACTACTAACTTCAAATGGCTTGTGTTGGCATAACTGCATCACTCCCAGTCCTTTCAAAACAGACAAGTAAATACAACCTGACAGGAAGTCATGGGAACAAGGAGAAACTGTAGTTTATGAGTTATCTGAAATACACTAGTGTAATTTATTCGTTCTATAAATTTTATTTATATCTTTATTAGATGGCCTGTCATTCCTTTGCACGTGATGTGTGGCAAGATCAATAATGACTTTTGTTAAACCCTTTGTGAAATAAACTGAAAAGAGGATTTTTTTAAAGAAATTGTAAAAACACAGTTTCTAATGTCTGGAAATACTTTGCTTTGTTGAAGAGTCAATTTTGATTAGGCAAAGATTTACTGGAGGGCTTTCCACTAAATCTGCAGAACTGTGTGCATTAAATGTTCTCTTGATGGGTTTACAGTCCAGAAACTGAGTGTTATTTACATATTCACATTGTATCATGTATGACAGAAAGGCTGAGCAGGTGAAGATATTCATGGGCTGTGAGAAAAATTCTGTCCAGTCAGCTGTTTCTGCTGGACTGTGACATGCAGGTAGGGACTAGATTTTAACTGTTGATGTCACTAGAAATCTACAAGATAATTTTCTTAAATTATAACTAATGACTATATATCTACAATGCGGGTTTTATGAGCAAGGGTTATTCCCACTTTTGCACACTAGGGTATGTTAATGCCAGACTTTATACAAAATTCATGTGTTTGCCTTTTCCTCTTTGCAGAATCACTCTGCCTCTATGACTGAAGTAACCTGAGATGGGAGACTGGCAGCCGAAGCTATTTTTTACTACCCTCCAGTAAAATACTCCAAGACACACAGTTACTAAATGTCTAACTGTGATGACCAGTATTATGTTATGTCTAGTTAGAGGCTAATGTTTTGTACTTTTTTTGTATGAGGAAGTGATGTAGCTTGCCCTGATTTTTTGTCAGCTTTAATATTATTATGCCAGACTTTAAAAGCAAAATGGAAAAAGAACAAAAAAAAACCTTTTCTTGTTTAAAGTGTGCACTGAGGAACTACATCTATGGAATTGTTGATGTTGTTACGTGATATTTGTACACAATTTTTTTTCTTCTCAGTTTTGAATTTATATATCTTGGGGGGAAAAAGAAAATCACTTTTACCTTTAAAAACCATAAGAAGTGCTGGGTCAGATTCTGATCTGAGTAAGCTCAGCATGGATCTGAAGTAATCACATATATTTAATTCATATTAAAATAACAGTGATCAGGAATATAACCTGAATGATACTATCAACAAGTAACAAAGATACATCCTTGATTCAGTGAGCTACTTAAGTGTTCCTTAGGAATTACGGACTTCAGTTACCACCCAGTTTCCAGACTAGAAGTATGTCCTTAAGCACCTCACTGAATCAAAGCCTGATTGTTCTGGTGTGGGTGATTGTGCCAGTTATTGAAGAATAACTAAAACAACATCCTTGGTCTGCAGTATAGACAGACTGGACATCAAAATTTATAGTAGTAGCTGATAGCATGTGAGCTGACTATATCATCTCCCTAGATCCTCATTCCTCCCCGAGGCCCAGCTAAAGCTCCCAGTGAAACCTGGCTTCAGGAATTGACTATGGGGATATACAGCCACCACTGTGGGGCCGAGGCTGTGCTTTAAGTGTTTCATCACTTCATCATAGACTTGTGGGGTAACTAGTGACACTGGTGCAAAGGAAAAGTGACACCACTCCTCCACTGGAGCGGCATTCCTTGGCATTCAGATTGGCATAGCCAAGAAGCCAGTTTTGCCCTCCAAAATGTATTCTTTTTCCTGAGGGGCTTTGACAAGTCAAAAAAAAAAAATTGAAAGAAAGAAAAGGTTGAGTCTGTAGTAGCAGTCTGCATTTTTTTGTAAATTCTGCCATACAGAATTTATATCGAAGCTGCTATTTTACAATTTAACAACTTTGTCTAAGCATTATAAAGAGAATTAAGTATGGGTTGGGAATGGAAAGAACAACAACAAAAAAAGCCCATTTACAGTGGCTAGAACTGGGGCAAAGGCTTCATTAAATGATTTTTCACTGTTTCTAGGATTTTCCTGCATCTCATTCTTCTAGCATGGTGATAACTGCTGTGTGTCTCCTTTAAGGAATGGAGCCTCTGTCTGTACTTTTATTGGAATGTTTACCTCACATTTCCATGTTGGTTCTTCTTGGCTTTTTTTTTTGTATTTTTTTTTCCAAAACAGAAGCAAAAAAAAAAAAATATCAAAAAAGCAAACACGTGAGCCAGTCTTTCATTTGCCTGTGACACAAAAGAAAATCTGGGATGTCTATGTCTACTCTTGTGGTGTTTCTTCCTTCTTCCAGGTTGATATTTTCTTCTGACTCTACTGATATCTGCTTCTGGCTTAGGAATATAAGGATCAGACTTCGCCATGCTTTCTTGACATGCCTTGTCAAAGGCCATGACAAGCCTTTAATAAGTGTTCCAGGTCCCTCCCTACAGCTGTGATCAAAATTCCAGAGGGAAAAATCTGTTCTGAATTTTGTTAAGAAATACCCTCCCAAGCTGGCTTTTTCACACTTTCTTCTGGTCTTCACTACTGCTTTGGCCTAAAACAAAGAAAGATGCATGGGGCACAGCTTTTGTTTATTTATAATTTAATTCAATTGAAGTGACAAACTTTTGAAAGCCCAGAGATAAAAAAGTGATTAAGGACCTAGAAGTCTTGCCCTTCCACAGCACAGGTGCTGTGTGCAACACTTTAATCTCCGTTCAGACTTCTGCTTTTTCAGCTTATTACATGTCAGCAGTTAAATGTTTTGCATCTCTAACACCAGTGTCTGATCCTGTTCCCTTGAATTCCAGTCCCTGCAGCTTCCTGTGCTGAAGGAAGCACGAGGTCTGCACCTCCAAGGACCTGATATGTCTGAGATCAGGGAAATGGCAATTTGGCTTAATTCAATCACAGCAAATCATGAGACAAGCTGCTGTTGTGCTCCTTTCTTGCCTGTCCTAATTCCCAGTCGTTTTTCACTCTGTTCTGATCATATTACATGAGCTATCTAAGTTACATCCTGGGAGAGACACAGAAGGGGGAATGAGCACAAAGTGCTGCTACTGAGGGTGTTTTCTTAGATAATGAGTGCTAAGAGGAAACAAGGAGGTGCAAGTATATCTTTTGATGGAAAGGTGTAATTTTATTAAAAAATACTTGCAATTCATTGCTCCCAAACAGTCTCCGAAGCAGAAAGGATGACGGAGTTAGCCATCTGTCACACTGTGGTTTTCTCTATGTTACAGGGGAGGGATTTGTGAACAGTCAGCGTTCCACGGTGACCAGTGAAACATCCCCAGTTCACTCACATTTACCTCACAGTGGAACACGTAGGTGGAAATTTACAGTATTCTGTAATTCCCCAAGAGTCAAAAGAAGAAAAGGGTTTCTTAAATTTCTTCAGCGCTTTTAAGAAGAAAGCAGCACTTAGGTTTTCTCAGTCAAGAAACAGAGCACTGTAACACACAAAAGCAGCACTGTGCTTCACACATCTGCATGCTGGAAAAAACCAGGGGACCAGGGGTTCAGGGCACTGAGTGGTGTAACGAGGACATTTCTGGATTATTCCCAGAAAAATCACACACACAGACTCTCAACCCAACTGGAAACAACTCATTTCATAGAAGACACTCATAAAGTACCATGTATTTCTCAGACTGTTGCATTTATTTTCTTGTCCTTCTGACTTTACTGTGCCTCCTCTGATTAAAAGCAGACCTGCATCATCAGTTAGACAGGAAGAAAAACCAGACACATAGCCATCATGTAAGAAAAACTAACAGCCACAGAACTTGAAAAACGGGGCCCTTAACAGACATTGGAGAATTCAACAAGATGCCTTGATGGTAGCTGATTTTATAGGGCTGTTGGAGACTTCACCATTACTGAGTTAAGAGATCTCACTGAATTTTTATTAGTGAAATCCACACATCTCAGCCCAACAAGAGGCCTCTGCCGCTGCCCTGCAGCACAAACCAGGCATGGGGATGCTCACTGTTGCCAGACAATTTTCAGGTTCGGGGGCAGCTCTGCGGCTGCGAGTTCATCAAACTTGGTCCCATCCTTCACAGGGGCGCGATAGAAACTCAGCACGTCCCCGGCACAGCACATCCGGTGCAGCTGGGAGTTGGGGACAGCATGTCCCAGCTCTGCTGCCAGCTGAGCCAGCAGGCGATACTTCAGCCTGTTCTCCTGGAGGGGAGTCTGCTGCCAGTCCTCGGCAAGAGAGGGCCCAAACACCTCCCTGACACGCGACTCGAGGCAGCTCTGCAGGTCCTTGGGAGGAACATAACTCCGGCTGCGGGGCGGGGGACAGATCAGGCTGGGCTCACTCCTCTCCTCAGGAACTGCTCTGTCTGCTTCCACTTCTTTCTCCTCCTTCCTGCTGACACCAGAACAGAAACATTTTCAGCCTCTGGGCTACTTAAGACCAAGTCAGAGCACATTTGTGTTCCCAGTGTTTTAAACCAGAGTCATTCCAGACAGTTCTCACACATCCCATGGACACAGCAGGTCCGTTATCCATGAGGAAAAGAATTGCACAGGCAGGGTTTGGCTTTCCCCAGGTGCTGCTCACCACACAGGCTGCCTCTGCAGAGCATTCACCCACCCGCTTTATTTCACTGGCTGGAGTGAAAACAGCATTTTAACAAGATTAATTACTTGTTTTTTTCAGTTACAGTTCCATTTTCTAATTTGTTGGGGGAAAAAAAAAAAGGATAACAGAAAATAACCACTACCACAGAAGAAAATCAGTACCCCATGTAAAAAAAAAAAAAATCATCACTGCTTTTAACTAGAAAATTTTACTTTCTCATATGCCACAGTCTAATCAACAACCGCTGTGTGGTTTCACGGAAAATGTTGCNCACACCGCCGCCATGCTGGGGGCCCGCCGCGCGCCTCCCCGCGGCCACCGCGGATTACGCATTTCCGCCGAGCCCCGCAAAGCCTCACGGGAAATGTAGTCCACGCCCTCAAGCCGCCGCCTTGTTGGAAAACGTGGAATGTGTGGGAAAGTTCCGTAGGGAAGGGTGTTCTTTGATGTTTGGCCTTTGTGTGCTTTCAAGCCTAATCAACAAGAACAGAGATTTTTTCCATGAAACAAAAAGCAGACAACAAGCTCTAAGTAATGTCCAGGTGTTGGAAAGACAAATTACTTGTCGGCAGAATTGCCTTGTTAAGGCCTTGACAGGTTTCAGTGCTCTCAGACCTCGTGGGGATTAGCAAGGCTTGGGAAGGAGGATGTGCCTCTGATGGTGGACACAAAGAATGCAGAATTTATGGGCCACAGGACATTTGGCAGAACCCCCCAGACAAGGAACAAACTAATAAAGCCAAGCTAGCAACTGTGCTGAATCAGCTGCAGCAAAAGGCAAAAGGTAATTGTGGCAGGGGCAGATCACAGCCACCCACTCAAGTAACCAGCAACAAAACAGAAGAGAAAGACTGAGCAGGCCGGCTAATTAGCATGAGAAGTGAGAGGATCATTAACCTACAGCAGACAGAATACTAATTCTTGTGAAAACTTAGATAACTTGTAGTCAATGAACATTAATTCCTCTGTTTACTGTAATGTATAAATAGGGAAAAATTTTGGTTATCATGCTGATGGTGGCTTGTAAAAAAGAGGGAGGGGGACTTTCTACACTGACAGATAGTGACAGGATAAGGGAGGATGGTTTAAAACTGTTATAAATGAATTCAGGGGCTGAAATTTTAACTGTATGATATTGAGTATTTATTAATAGAGCAAAGGCAAAACAGCGCTGGGTGCTTAGCAATTTTGCCAGAGGCACACCCCATTCATTGTACAGTGAACTTAAGTACTTTCCTTAACTGTTACATATTCATTAAGCTTAGGAGGTAATTTTACACTTCACTCAACTCCCTCCCTTCGATCCTTGCCCCCTTCTGCCAGCGAAGGCGCCTGTCTTGGAGTCTCGGGTCCTCTGGATTGTCTCAGAACTGAAGGCAGAAATCCTCCCGTCTATGTTTCAACTTAATTTCTGGTGGCAGTTCCTTTTGGGAGGTGTGAGTCGAGATAACAGATTCCTGGGATGCCAGCAGTTAACTTCTTTGTTTCTTTAGGATGTCTTGATCCCTGGCTCTGTGTTTTATCAACTTAAAAGACATTTATTACTGTGTATTTATTACTACGTTTTCTAACATATTACAGCTATCTTGGAGTTACAATTTACCCTAACCGTGTTTCTACTTAATTATATTTTACCTTAACATTATTTTTTTTATACAGTACACATCACTTGTAAATGTTAAATTCATATATGTGAAACCCAACATTTATCATTCACTCATTTATCACAAAACTAAAAAGGGGAGGAGTTTATATTTGGAATAAATTCTTTACTGTGAAGGTGGTGAGGGACTGGCACAGGTTGCCCACAGAAGCAGTGGATGTCCATCTCTGGAAGTGTCCAAGGCCAGGTTGGACAGGACTTTGAGCAACCTGGGATAGTGGAAGGTGTCCCTGCCCATGGCAGGGGGGTTGGAACTGGATGGGCTGGAAATATATGATCTTTATAGTAATTTCCTATGCAAATGATTCTGAGATTGATTTTAGGTAAGAGTATCAGTAGGATGCTGCTCATCAGGAGCAGATGTTTCACCGAACTCATATATGTTGAGACCCAGAGGACCACAGCTGAACCAGGAAAGAAATGTTATTTCTGACACTAGCATCAGCCTCTGGGCTGTTTTTTGGCAAATCACTTGCTCTTTGTTCGTTGTCAGGACAGACTAAGTGCAAGCCTTAATTATGCAGTAACTGGATCCACATGAAGGAGTTTGGCTATTTATTTATTGCCTCTGTGACACACTGGCTGCTAACACAGAGGACACAAGGAGGTGGTCACAGGGTGATTTTGCCTGTTTCCCCTGTATTTGTTGGCAGGAGCAGCGAGTGCCTGTGGCCAGGAGGAGCAGCTAGCAGAGAGGGGTGACCCTGAAAGGACATGGACTCCTCTGGGTCGCCTGGCCCTGGCTGTTTAGGGGGCTGCTCCAAGGCCTCACGCGTCGATTGGTGTAGCACGTAGCCAGGCAAATATTTTTATATAACCTTAGGCCTTCTGGTTTTGCCATTTATACCTTTTTTTTCCATGACAACCATCTGATTGTGCTTTAGCTAACAAAGCTTTAACAGGAACACAGCAACATGCCGAAGGTCAGACTGTGGGTCTGCAACATCAGCCTCATTATTCAAGCTACACAACAGGTAGGCCAAGATGCCTTCCTGCATACTTTGTGTTAATTATTGTGGAAAATGCAACTGTAAAGGCACTTTGGAAGGACGGTCCTTGCACAGCCCCGACCCAACCTGTGCAGCCCTAACAGAGTGTGTACCAGCCTCATCTCACCAACCATTGTCTCCAGAGACACAAGATGCTTCTAAAGGAAGTGTTGTCTATCTGTGACCTAAGTCCCAAGCACTGCTTGCTGTGTACAGCTCCTAAATGTTTTACTGTCTGCCAACCTTATGTCAGCAGGGTTAACCTCTCCAGCTGTGTCACTATTGGGTTATTTCCCTTTGATATCCTCAGTTTCCCAAGCTCATCAGCTGTAACACTTCGTGACTTACTCTTTGCAAGGACTACTGAAAACCACAGATGTGTGAAAGATGCTGTAAAGTTTACACACAGCAAAAAGAATTGTGAGGTAGAGATTAGTTTTCTATTACTGTTTTATTGACATGATTGAATACACAGTCAGGTTTTATAATTCAGGGTTGTGGCTGCAAAATGTGGTAATGGGCAAGGGTAGCTATTTGAATTGCTAGGGAACTACTGAATCTGTCTGCTATTCCAGGGACTGAGCTTCACACTGAGGGAGAGTGGGTTCATGATTCATTGGCAGCTGTTGTTTGTTGTTTGGAAAGAATTCCCTTTCCTTAGAATGTGCAAATGAAACAAGAATATCCCCTTGGTAAATGGTGGGAGTGAAGGGTGGAGAGGAAGCTAATGCATTTTATCTCCAGTTTGGCGTAGGGTAAGGGAAATTAGATTTCTATGGTTTTCTTTCATTTCTGAACATCTTCCACCATGTGAGAAGAGACAGGAGGAAAGAAGGTTCCTGCACTTTCAGTAGGTGTAGCTGGCAGTGAACAGCGACTGCGTGGCAGCTGTGTCAGTCTTCCCAGACAGGACATACTGTCCCCTGCAAGCCAAACTGTTAATCTGAAAAAGAAAAAAAAAAAAAAAAACAACAAACAATCAGCCTGGAGTAAGAAAGGCAGATGTGGAAAGAACAACCAGCAGGAGTAACCAAGGCAGGCAGAAATAACAGAGTAACACCACTGGTGAACATGAAGCACCAGGTTGGGCAGAATCAAGGGACCCTTTGGAAGGTGACAACGTGTCCCTTTATGGAGAGCAGCTCTTCTCTGTGCTGGGGGGACGCCTCGTACCTGTGCCCGCTTGCGGAAGGCCTCTTGTGCAGCCTTCTTGTTCTCGTTTTTCCCTAACCACGCAGCCAGGGCAGACGCTTGCAGGGCTCTACCATACGAAAAGGTCAGTTTCCAAGGCTTAGGCAGAGGGGACTGATTCATGGCGTTCAAGTTGATAGAAGCCTCCTCTTCACTCTGACCACCAGACAGGAAGCAGATTCCTGCAAAAAAGAGGCTTTGAGGCTTAGAAACAGAGTGTTCCAGCCACCTCAATGCCTGTTACGTGCTAGAGGAGCAGACATGTCAGAGGTTGGAGGGAGAGTGGGAATGAAGAGATAGGAATGAATCAGGAATCACCAGGAACTGCAGCAGGAACAGTGCGGAGGAGAGTAGTGACAGTTGCTACGGCTATGTCCTGAGGGGTGTACTTCTTGGTGCAGGAATGTCCAGCCGTCACCATGTTGGGTTTCAGCAGTGTCCCTTCCAGGTACACGTGATGATCATTCAAAGCCTTGTAGACAGCAGCCAGAACCTGAAAACAGGAGGATTGCATACAGACCTCTGCTCAAAACTTCACCACAGTCTGCTGTGGGAAGACAGCTTATTCTTTGGTACTGTAGCAAGATCAAATTGAATTTTGCTTTCTTATGGAATTTATAAGGGGGTTGCAGTTGTGGAGACCCCACAGTTTTTGAGATGACCAGAATACAACTGTTCATATTTACAGGATTTGTCCCTGCAAACTGAGGTACTGAAGTTGAAGTAATTGGGTTTGGTCCTGATACAACTTTTTCAGACTGAGAATGCTTATGTTGTCATTGAAGTGGAAATCCAAAAGCATGGAAAATACTCTTGAATTTCCTATTAGCTTGTTATTTGCCTAGGAGAAGCTCATTTTTGTGATGCAGTTATGAACTACATTTTTAGTCAAATCTCTTTGAGATCTGTGAGCACAAACTGCACAAAGTTTAGCTGCTGATTTGTGAGGGGGAGGAGGGAGGAATCTTTTACCTTCTCTGTGACATACTGACAGCGCTGGAGATCATGGTCTCCATCAGGCAGGATTTCTGGCTCCACGATGGGCACCAAGCCATGCTAAGTAAAGAAAGACAGGGGATTCTTTAGGGCTATGGGAGTAAAAGTGTTCTTGTTGTTTGCCCTGCCTTTAGTGGTATTCCTTTGTGCTGCACTGCCCTTCCTCCTTGTCTTTCCCAAAACCCTCACAGGAATTCTCCTTTTGAGCTACCTAGCATGTTATCACAAGGAAAAGAGAGATGGGGCAGCAGCATCTCAGGAAAGGTTGCTGGAGGGGAGGTACCTGCTGGCAGATGCTGGCATAGCGTGCCAGTGTGTTGGCGTTCTCCTGGATGGCGAGCTGAGAGGGTGTTGTGCTGGTGATCTTCAGCACTGCTCGCCACTTGGCAAAGTCAGCACCATCTTTCTTATACTGGGCACAGCGCTCAGCCAGTCCGTCCAGTCCTGCAGAGGGAGAACAATGCTTCACTGAGAGCTGCTCTTCAGCACAGAGCTCTGGAAAGTACCACGACTCCAGCCAAGGCTGAATCTCATGTGAGTCACCCTATGGCTTTTGCTGCCCAGGCCATAGCTTAGGCTCCTTAGATCTCTCCTTACCTTGGATGGTAGTTTCTCCATTTGTTCCTGCTAGAGGTGCTGTGCCTTTATCCAGCTGTGGACATCAGAAAAACAGGTATGGTTACAGAAAGATGTGAATCAGTCTAATCCTTATCTTCTTACCCATGTTTAGTCTACCTTTGAAGGCTGATTGTGAGTAAAGTATGGACCTTAAAATGCTCAGGGTTCAAAGAAGGGAAATGTGGGAATAAAAGGGAAGAAAAAGGAGTGAACTGGGTAAGAGGAGGGGCAAGTGTGTGTGTGTGTGTAGATGCCTGCAGGGAATGGCTCAAGAGCTCTTTCAGATGTGGAGAGAATTTGATTTAGGTTAATGCATGGAGGGACTTATTTGCAGTGAATGGTGAGTAAATGGGAGTTGGTGTACGAAAAGTTCCAACATCTAGTGCAAGCATGCCTCTAGTTAGTTGCACAAAAGCAGTGCAGAGAATTTTAAAACCAAGAACAAAAATGAAGGGGGGAAAGTGTTTTTCAGGAGACACTTGTGCAGCCCCGAATATAATTTTCTCTGTTCGGGGTTTTCTCAAATGGGGTTTGAATTATGGTGCCAGCCAAGCACATACAGATACTCACCTTAATTCCCACCACAATGCCTTTTTCCTTGATGAGTGCTGGGAATGGCTTTCCACTGCTGTCTTTCTGATAGAGGGTCTCATGGAAAAGGATCACTCCCCCAATGCTCTGGTTGATGGAGGTATCCAGAGAGAAGAGGATCTCTCTAAAAGCTCGGCGGTTCTCCTCCGTGTTCTCCACATTGATCCGCTGCAGCCTGTTCCCCATGGTACCTAGTGAAGTGGACAAAGGCCAGACAAAGAGGTTCTAGGCTTGGCTGGCCTCCTGCTCCTCCCAGTATGTAGTAATGAACTGGGTGCTTCAGTTCAGAGCTTCCCTCTCAATCCATAGCTTGTAAGCTTTTGTTGTTATAGCTGCAGCCCTGCCTGGCTGAATTGTTTCTGCTCTGACAACAGTTTCTGAGTGTTTTTCATCTACTCCACTGATTTAAAGTATGAAGCAAAACTAAAAGGAAAAAAAATCTTGGGTACGGCTAACTGATTGATATCCAGAACTCACCCACAGATTCATCTGCGGCTAGGATCCCCTTTCCCGAAGCCACAATCCGCTGAGCAGTGTCTGAAAGAGCTTTCTTCTGCTCTGGAGACAGCGCTGGGAATTGGTGGGTCATGTTGACTTATCTGTGAGAGACAATTACTGTTACAAGCTGGGGGAGACTGTGAATAGGTGACACCACTCAAGTATTTCCACTGCAGGGCTCTTGGTGCTTGTCTGGTCCATGTTATCATAGGCATATGACCAGAAATCCATTCAAGTTCTTCTAGGCTTGGAAAAACTAGAAACTTCTAGGTCTGGAAAAACTAGAGAGAAATGCAGGAGACACATCCTGTGAAATCCTTTCAGAACCAAAGTGGCAAAGATTCTGCATTTTACCTGGATTTGCACAGAAAATAAAGGAAAGTCACTCTGCCATAAAAACATGCACTAAGTAAAAAACTCTGCGGACTTTTCGGTTCTCATCAGTTAAATGCCAGTTATTCCATTGCTTACCTTTACACATTTCCTAACACTGCTCCTCTTCTATTTCCTGCCTGTGCTGGCAGTATTTGCTGCAGTGTCTGATTGGTTTTCCATCCCCAACCTTTTGCCTTGGTTTGTAATTTTCCTCCCTATGGCTTCTGTCAGAATTGTAGTGCATTGCTTCCTCTATAGAAGACCTGGGGCCTTAGGAGAATTCACCCCTCATTTCTATCTTTTCAGCTGTGGCAGAGGCTTACAAGCTGAAAATACTCAGCATCTGAAATCTGGGTTCTGTCTTGATACAACAAAATTCTTGGTCTTACTAAGTTTTGGTTATAGGGAGTTAACTTCCAGTTTCTTGGATCATCTGAATAGTTCAAGTTATTTTCCTGAGTGCATAAGCCTGAAAGTCTGAAATTGAAAGACTCTCTTTCTTTAGCTTATTGTATGTGATAGCTAAAGCTCCGTGTTTTTATAAATGGGTGGTAAATCCAGATGGTGACTGATTAAAAACCACATAAAATATCTCAAATACCACATTTTCCTCCAAAAGGGAAGGCCTCTGGACAGTGTTTGCATTTTCTATTCCCCAATTCTGCCTGAGAGAGAACATGCTATTTCCCATTTCATCAGAGATGGCCAGAAAATATTTGTCCCTATGAAAGCATGCAAGCAGCCAAGTCCAACTTCTTATTTCCCTGCACTCAGATGCTGTGCTTGCAGGGAATCCTTGTCTTGTCCTCACTGCTGAAGGGCATAATGGGGAGAAACAATAAAGGGTCTGTCTGCTACTCATGATAAGGTACAAAGTTCTGTATAGCATGTCAAATGGTGCCAAAATTTTCTGGCAGCAATGCCATCAGAGTGTGGTAACAACTATAAATTCATGTCCCTGAGTTATAGCTGAAGGTATTCTGGTACTGCTTAATATTATTCTGCAAGATTCTAATGGCATCGTCTACCAGTACAGACCAGTCAGATGAACCCCATATGTCTGCATTATCTCTTTGTGAGCTGAGACTGGAATTTTTCACATGCAGCTTACTACAGGTGAGTTGTTTTAGGTTTAGAGGGAAGCTGAAGGAGTGCAGGATGAAGACTGTGTCAAATTAGGGAGACCTCTCTGCTTTTCAAATGGCTGAAATGCCTCTTTGCTGTGGTCCTGGTGAAACAGGCTTAGCTGAACCTCTCTCTCTGTGTGCCAGGCTGTGGCCAGAACTCTGGGAAGCATCCTTCTACTGTGTTGATCAAAGCTCCATCACTCCCAGCTCTTGGCCTTTCCAGCTCACCCGAAAGAATTTGAAAATCTGGGTTTATGCTGCATAGCTACTTAAGTTCACTTATAGCTCTCCTCGTCCCTCACCTGCTTTCTGTGTTGGATATGTCTTACAAAGAGGAAACTGGCTTATTATTATGATTACTATAATTATTGGGTGGTGAGCACCTCAGTTAAAACCACACTAGTGTTAAATAAGTGGTTGTGCAAAATGATAAGGAATCACTCCAGTAGTTCACAGTCTCTGTGGAAAAGACTGAAAAACTATGCTCTGGCAAGAATATGATCTTGTCCAAGGTCAAAGCTAACAAATTGCTAAATCAGGGGTGGGATTTTAGAATTGCAGTTTGGAGCTGTGTTGCAGTGCCAGGAGGTGTATCCAGGTAACCTTTAATCCAGCTGGCTGGACTGCGAGATCACCGGTCGCTCCAGTCATGTTATGATGGGCACACTTTCTTTCCAGCAATGCAATAAACAATGAGACTAATGTCCGCTCTATCTTACTTGTCCCCAGTGTTTGCCTAAAGATAACAAGGAGACACTTATCACTCAAAACCAGCCTGCAAGGCAATTTTTTGAAACACAGGAATATGAGTTTTCAGTGAATAATGCTGTTCCAAGTGAATACTCTGAGAGACAGAAACAACAAAGTGTACTTTCACAGTGATGAATTGAAAGACAGCAAATTATTTCCAGTTTCTATGCAAGTATCTCATTGAGTGTGAAGGAGCAGGTGGAGATTTGCCCAAAGTCTCCTCAAAATTATCTGTAAGGCCATGGTGACCTACCCTGCCAAGCTACAAGAAAAAATAAAAGGCACAGTGTTTCTAGTTTAAATGGTGGAGAAATGAGGGCAAAAGAAAAACTGTAAACCATATAATAGCTTGAAGTTGCAGAAGGTTGCAGTATCCTTGATTTAGGCTTTTATTCTTCTGTGATTCTTTCATGAGAAGCATAATCTGTGAGAATTTTCATGTCTGCACTCAGAAAGATGTCTCTGCTCTTAGGTCCTGCTCTGAGCAGGCGAGCAGGCAGAAGAGGAGTGGAGAAGCCTTACACTTCAGTAACATTTCATACAGCTACCTTGTAAGGAGTAAGCTCCCAGTACATCCACAGAAGTGTCAATGCCCCCTCTTAAAGAGCTGGTTATGTCACCTCACACATCCTGAGAAAAAACAATTGTGCCCAAGCTGCCAGAGCTGCACAGCTCATCTCAGTCTTCCAAGAACAAAGCCTATTTGCCTTATTCTGATTTATCTGTTTGACAACTTTTCCAGGAACAAAAAATGTTCTAATGAACTGTGATCTCAGTAACAACTCTCAGTATTTGGGGCTTGTCCCACCACTAAGGTTTTTCAAGGAATTTTATTTTTATTTACCCATTTTAGGCTGCAGGCTAAGTGTCATAAGCTCAAGTGATTTCACATTGAATTAATATTTTATGAATACAATGCATTCTCTTTGTAGTATCTGCTTACATAACATTTCTTTTAAAATAGAATTTTAAAAACCCTCAAAAGAATAACACTGCACAAACTCCCCAGCTTCCGGTCATCTTAAAAACTTCAGTACCTCATTGACATCTTTTCTTTCCAACCACCTCAAGTGGCTGGCATCTTCTAATCTTACAGAAAATCTCACCTGAGTCCCAGTTTGCAGATGGGAAAAGACTGGATCAGAATCGCTAAGTTTTTCTCTTGGGTGTCTTCACCACCTTCTTTTATAAAATTGGTTCCAAAGTGCAGGACCAAAGCCTTAAACTACAGTTTTTATCCTACATGTGTAGCATTTTCCTGTTCAATTACTAGTAAACACAGCCCTTCAGCACCATCTGTGACAGTCAGTAATACAAACCCTGGACACAAGAGATTCTGCTTCCAAAGAACAGGGTCTGAAGAAGCTGAATGTATAAACAGATAAATACAGTTGATAGGGATAATGAAAAGTATTCAAAAATTTAGCCCATCACATGTAGGCACAGTGTTGGCCTGACTGGATTTACTCCTCTTTTACATATGTATCCTTAGGAAAGGCAGACACACGAGTTAGGCACCTCATAGTCTCACTGCAGTGGATATCTGTGGTTACTCGCCTCACTTCTCTGTGGAGATCTGCTAAAAAGTTGTTTCTAAATAACTTTGGTTCCTTGGGCATGAGGAAAACAGATGGGTATTAATGGCTGGGCAAGCCTGGCCCCATCCTGCTGATGGAGCACATTCTTATCTAGCTGGCAGATGACACCAAGCTGCCAGGACTACTTGGTGTGCCTGATTGATGGGCACCCATCCAGAGGAGCCTGGATGTGGGGGTGGGAAGAGGCCAACAAAAGCATCACAAAGTCCAGCCAAGACAAATGCCCAGACATTGCCTGGGGTGCAGAGCCCTGGCAGCCATCCCCCTGGGACCAGTGGGATGAGGGAGCAGCTTTTTGGGGATGGCCCAGGGCTCTGTCAGGCAGTGAGCTGAACAGGGGCCAGCAACAAGGGCCCAAGCATCCTGTGAAGAAAAAGGCACATATATTTTTGATTGACATACTAATGTCACCATCTCCATAGGTCCTTTGGGGCATAATATGATGGTAAATTGCTTGGTTGTTTTTTGCTCTCTGAGTTTTTTTACCATCTTCACATTTTGTCTTAGAGACATTGATTCAACATCCTATCCCAGGTGGAACTGCAGATTTAAAGTTCCCTGTCCTGATTCCCATGTTAGCCTCAGAGCTATTCTCAAGCCCTTACCAAACATGTCCCTATTTCCCTAGCAACTATGAAAGGAGGTTATGTTCTCAGAGACCTGTCCTCTGCAGTCAGTGCAGAGCACTCAGAACGGCTAGATGTGGCTGTACTGGCAAGAAGATGGTTGCTTGAAGGTAAGTGTGATTACTAGGGAGAACCTACTCTTTCAGGGCTGGACTTTTCTCAGAGAAGGTAAAAAATTGCTATTACACTTGCACGAGAATTCAAGTCTTATATTACCAGCAGGGGAGGCTGGGGGGAGCAGTGGTGAGGATCTCAGGTAGGCTAAATAGTTTGGGGTAAGCACGTGGGATAGTTGAGAAAGTCATGGAGGATCACAGACTCGGTAAGGATTGGAGTTGGTCAAGCAATTTCCTGTTCTGGGTGTTCACAGACTGAAAGCTTACAGCCTACTGCAAGAGCAGGTTTTATTTTCTTGCACTGCAGACCTTATACCCCCTGCCAAAGAATCTTATCTGCATCACTGCACTAATGCTTCAGAAACAGCTGCACAACAAACACACATAATTGCACTTATGACAGCACTGGTGTTTGTCAGGACCAGCTGCCTTCTCCAGTAATTCTCTGTTCTCCTTGTGAAACATAAATTTATGTACACCACACGCAAAACCAAACACAAAACGAAGCAACAGAAAGCAATGCAGGTATGTTACTGCTCTAATCCCCTTAGACTAAGGATTCACTCACTTACTCCAGGAGTTCCGAGTGACTAAGCTAAATTAGAAAGCCAGTGTTAGCAGCAGATGAATCCCTTTGGAAGATCAGTGCAGAATGGCTGAGGGCTTATTTCTCACAAGCTGTTCCTGAAACAAAAAAATTAAAACCAAAAACAACTTCCCAAGCCCACTAAAGATAAGCATACCAGGTCTCAGCTGCTGATAATGTACCAGCTTTACAGTTTAGAAATTAAGTTATTATACTTACTTGTTTGTGGGCAGTGCCTCTGCTGCAACAAGCTTCTGATGAGGTGTTTGCAGGCAAAGAGACCCGGTCCTTCAAATCACTAACTTTTATAAAATTCTTCATGGGGTTTTTTTTTTTTTTCCCCCTCCTTCATTGTCCCTCCTCCCCCGCAAGCTGTCCGGGGTGGTGTCACTGCTCAAGGTCGGTCATTGGCTATCAGACCACCACCACACACCTCCAATGGGACCTGGTCATGCTTCTGCTGTTCCTCCCCTTTCCCCTCCCCTGTATATACAAGGCCATTCATGCAGTTAAAATGAGATGTTTTCCAGTTATTTCAAATTATTCCTCCTCGTTTTAAAACAGACCAGAAAGAACTACAAGGGAAACCATGGGAATTGCTTACAGGTATCTTGGGCACAACTTTCTCATTTAGCGTTTGATCTTCTGAAAGCTTATACTTTGGAAGCTGCAGGAAGAAAGAGCAGAAAACAAAATGCAGAAACAATGCAACAGATCCTTAGCTGGCATGAGCTGGTATAATTTCAGTGGCTTCCTAAGTGTTACACTGCTTTTCCTCACTGGAAAGTCTAGCACAGAAACATATTTTTCTTTTCTGGTTAGTATATGGAAAGGCAAAATGCAATCCTATAGTGTCAGGTTTAATGAAACTGCAAGTTCTGCTGTCCTGTAACATACTGCATGTGTGAAAGCAATGGTTATTAGACCGAACATGCACACGCTGTAGTGTGCAGCTGCAAGCCAGATTTTCTCCCAAAATCCCACTGAGATGCCCACCCATATTGCAATGACATACAAACTTTTCTGTTGCTTAGCAAAATTTTTCAGTGAAAAATACTGACACTGTATAAATGGGGTATGAGCATTTATATGTAGTGAGCTTATATGAAACCTCACTACAGCCATTCACCAAGCCCAGGTTGATAGATCTGAATATTTGTTTTAATTTCTTTCTCCCAATCCTGCAGGCCAGTACTCCTGGGGGGAAGAACAGCACAGGGACTGTTGGACAAACATCATACCCTCAGGAGCAACACCCTCTGCAACCTTGGACATTGGCACGTTTTTACCACAAAGACCCAGTGTTTGCCTGAAGAATGACGTAGTTTCTCCATTTGTTTGGCTCCTGCGGTGACCCCTTTGGCCTTTACATGGACAGGGTGAGACATCTGATTTCTCCTCTCTCTGCAACACTGTCTTCCTTGGGCACTTCCTCCTTGAGCCTCTCTTGTGCAGCTGCATGCCAAGGTCAGTGCTTGTAGGAAATCTTAGGAACCTGCCAGCCTGCCAGTCAGCAGAGAAACCTCTGGAAGAGCTGAGAATGCAGTCCAGTGGAAAGCCTTGTGCTTGCGTTCCTCTGGTTTCTTTCATGTTGCCCTTCCTGTTCCATATATTTTTGCTGAAGAATGCTGTGGCACATAACATGGACATAAAGCCTTCCCTGCTTTACAGTGTTAGCTTTACATTCCATTTCTCCCATCCTAGCAGAATGACAAACCCCGTGGTGTATTAGAAGTTTTTTCCACCACAGCAGAGGCATCTAATACAGATTACAAATATTTTTAATGACATACAGTATCTAAAACCATCTCGAGACCAAGAAGGTGTCATGCTGGTGGTCTTCTTCAAAATCAGAGTTTGAGCCCTGTTGTTCCTGGTTTTGCTAGAAGCTGACACAGGAGGGAAGTCCTTGGAAGTGGTTTTTTCCAGTCTCATCTGTGACATGGCCAGACAGGCTATTAGAGAAAATCTGTGGAGTCTTCTTGAAAAAAGGCAGTGTCAGACATTTAGATTCCACTTTAAATAATCCCCTGCAGCCTATCTTGCATTCTCAACTCTTTCAGAAGTATATAAAAGTATTTCCAGGTGGATAATTGCCTCTGTGTGCCTTTCTAGGCCTTCTAACCCAACACAAAGCACTCCATGCACCAGGACTACAGGTCCTCCCAGAGATTTTTGAGGACATAGGAGGTAAAAAGGAGAATGGAGAGTCTGGTTACTTTTTCACTCAATTTAGGAATGGGAGCCTTTTCAGGCAGGAATTTGGTATGAGGAATTATGGTAGATGATGTCACTCTAAAGTGTTAGCATGCAGACCCATCACACTGCCCCATACTGTGGAGAAATAACAGTGATATTAAAGTGACACTAGAAAAGAGTACATACTTTTATCATACATAATCATCCCTTAGGAGTACTTATGCCTTTTAAAATTAGGTTATAGTGGTATTGTGTATCCTTAAATAATAAGAGGAAAAAGCTTTCCTCATGAGGGGAATGCAGTGTATTTGCATTTAACCAAACAACTAACCTGGCCTGTAAAAAGTATCAAATCACTGCCTGCACTACCTATTCCATGGCAAAATTGGTGTGTTATCAAAGTTGTAATTTTGTCTCATGTAGGTAGTGTTTGAACTCAACTGCCAACTCTCATGTCTTTCCATTGTGAAAGCAGGGTTCCCAGTGGGAGTTCAGTTTCAGAGGCAGAGCCATCTCTCCTCTGCATCCCTGGGGTTCTTCATCCCCCTCTGCCTCTGGCATGGGAAGAAGGACATAGGATAAAGATCCCAGGCACAGATAAGAAGGGAGGTGAATAAGAGGGGTGAATAAGAAGGGAGGTCAGTTGCACAAAAGAACGACTACTCTCAGTTTTTTGTATTCTTAAAAATGATTATGCACACTATTGGAGTGATTGCTGATACACCTTTTTAGTTAAGAGTATGATCTTTTATGAGAGAAAGGTTTATTATCCGGTTTTGCATTTTGGATGTCTGAGGATTGCTTAAATACATATCTAACTAAATACAGCGACTGAGGGTTTTCTGCGCAGATTATGGCTTTTTTATGTGTTCATGAAAGAGCTGATGTAAAGTCTTGCAATATAAAAAACTTTATACCTGTGTTTGAAACATCACTGCAAAAAAGATGCGTAACTAGTTACAGGGCTCAAATGTTCATTGTTGTGCCTTTTATAGCATAGAAAGTCGTAGTTAGCTATAAAAGAGCTTGGTAAGGTTCAAACACAAGCGTCCAGCATTTTCTCTCAAAAATGTGCAAAACACAAGTGAATTGTCTCTTTGACTAGCTTGGAGATTTTGCAGGTGTCGACTTTTCCATCTGAAATTACCATACAAAAGTTGATAGAAGTATGCATTTAAAAATATTAAGGACCATTGAAAAGTGTATTCACATGGGGCATGGGTTATTACTTAGGTCTTAATTTGTGGGTTTGTTTTCTGAAGTTTGACTATGCAAGTATTAAATTTTTGTAGTATAAGTTTTTTTAATTGCTGTTCTTGTTATATCCAGCCTTGCCAGTTGTGCACTGAAGTTTTAAGTGAAGTCTTGCTGGATAAAGTACATTAAAATCAATGGAAGGCCTGTTTTAAAGGCAACAGATAAAAATATTTTAATTGCTTATGATTTACCAGATTGTGAGATTTTTCCTGTCTGTTTCTAGCAGTATAATTGTGATAATGTTTTGCCTTTAACTACTCAAATTAACTGGCATTTTAAATAAAAAAGAAGTAAATGTGAAGAGAGACAAACTGTCTCTGAGAAAGAATGACATGAAATGAATTGACACTTGAGAAAGAATGATGAAAAAGAAAGAAATGGAGGAAGCAACTTCAGAGATGACATGGTCACCATGAGAAAAATTAAAAACTTCCAGCTTGCCTCTGCACTTAAGTAAATGAAATACTATTTTTGGATGTGGTGACACCTGTAAAATGGATTGAAATGGAATGGAAAAAACCACTGGGAGTTGGAAGGATGTCCAAGAATAATATGCATCCACATGAAAAACACCTGGCTCAGTTGCCCCAAGAGGCTGCTGCCTGCGTGATGGGGTTAAAGTCTAACCTGAGCAGGCTCGAGCAAAGTGGAGTCTGCCTCCTACCCACCTCTCCACACCGTGCTGGATGTTTCCTGTTTTCTGTACTCTGCAGTCTTGCTTAACCGTCTCAAAGTCCAGCTTGTTCATCCCTATCTAATCAGAGGTATTGTTTATTAAGTGGTTTGTTTTCCCCAGTCACCTACAGCCCTCACCCCCAATGTGAAGAGCCTGGCTATTTAACCCCACTGGAAGAAATCCCCCTGTATTTTTGGCTCCACAGCAGTCTGCAGACACGTACATCGAGGGGCTGGGGGTGAAGGGCAGAACAGATTCAGGCCCACCAAGGGGATTGCACAAGGGAGGGTTTGCTTTGCTCTGTGTTCTTCGCAGCTTAAACCTGGGCTGCAACAAACACCATGACTTGGAATGAAAAACAAGCAAGCACACAGCACTACTGTTATCAAAACACAAATCTTTGCAATAATTTCAATAGTGGGGATAGCAAACAAGGATACAACTTTAAATCGAGCTGCCTGTGGCAACTTTCCTGGGCTGTGAGAAACAGCTGTAACAGGACATGAAGGTAAATGCTGTAATGACACTGGTCTCTGTGCCTTTCTGTTGACATTTTGTTTTTAAAAAAGCAAGAACGCAAACAACTGGCTTTTATAAAGGGAGACATTTAACTGTTTATTACCTGTTTGTCTAAGCAGCACATAGTCCCCAAAAAACACACAATTAGGTGCTTCATGTTAATATTTGCATTAAGTTTGCAGAATACAAACCACAACAGATCTGAAGTGGATCAGCTTGCTGGAAAGTCCATTGTAGATGTGGTTTCTGCACTGCTGCAGGAACACTGGACACCCAGGAAGAAATTCTAAGAGAAAGGCACAGCTGCCCGGAGGCTTACAAACAGAACAATAAAATGTAATTCTTCATCAACATTTAAAAATCACTGCTGTTCTACAGCTGGGAGCATGGCATTCCTAGCTTGCCATGAAGAACAAAGTCGTGGAAAGGGATGCTAATGTTGCTGACCCTTAGCCTAGAGGTGCATGGATAAACTGGCTGATGGGCTGGATTGTCCCAAACCTGTCAGGACAGAAAATCTGTGGAAATAAAGTTACTCCAGCAGGGAGATACGTGCAGTGAAGCACAGACCATGGAGTACCTAATTCTCTATGCATCATTGTCAGATGTGTGTTTTACTGAAGATTATTCAGAACCACATGTTGGGCCCTGCCGTCTGCTGAATTTGCTTATGATGTCTGTAAAGCTGGTGTTGAAATACACAAAATGAAACTCTGACTTTGGGAGGGAAACTGCCAATGACTTTGTAATTATAGCTGTCTCACACAGAAAATTACCTTTTTATTTTGTGAAATATGTACCCTCTCAATACAAAAGCAAGCCAAGGTTAAGTTTCATCACTCATAGCTTGATTTTACCTCAGGTCCCCGTTAAAATGCCTCAGTTCTTGACTGGAGAAAAGCTTGAGAAACCTGGTCTAATTAGACCTGCTTTGAGTGGAGTTGGATCAAAATTATTACAACTGTGCATATCCATGAACATGGGAGTATCTTTCTTTGTCAAATATGGCAAGGAAAGATGGATCTGCCATTCAGGAAAACAAGCAGTGGCACATAATGAAGAAACTATTAACAGAGTTTTTATAGAAAGCTTGTTCATTTTATAGAAAGTGTGCTTGTAAATAACTTCATTTAAAAAAAAACCAAAACAACAAAAAAAAACAACAAAAAAAAAATCCAAAAAACCAAAATACCAAAAAACCACTGAATTCAGCCTGTATCCAGACAAATTGCTTGTGAAATATCCAATCTGGTGATTCACAGCTCCTCACCACAGGAAGGAAGGCTTTTTTTTCCTTCTCTCTTTAAATGCAGTACCTGCTCCTTTTTCAATGTACTAAGACATTGACACCTGCTGGAGTTAGAAAATCCTCTTGGGTTTCTAACCTAGTAGAGCCCTGTCAGTTTATGCCCTGTGTTCCACTGGAATCATGCTTACATTGGACATGCCTTGGAGGAAACAAATGTAGTTTTTGTCTAAGTTAATAACTCCCCTGATTGTCTTGGACAATAAAGCTTTGGGTCCTGCTGCTGGCCCATCAAGAAAGATTCCTCTCATGAAAGCAGTCGTCACAGCATTGAAAAATAGTCTCCAAACTATTGGGAATGAAACAACACCCAAGAAAATCCATATTGTTTGTTTCAAAAATTGTCACTAAACTTGTTTTAAAGTGAAAGAAACCAAGCTCTTAAGGCCACATTTCAAGGAGCTAATGCCATGCTTTGAACTTCTGTAGTGTGAGATATGGCAACTCAGCTCCACTCCCCAGGGACAAAAGAGAGGGAAAAGGCTTTTGGGTGTTTGAAACTGCATTTTTAGCCTGAACTGCGGAACAAAATCCAATAGGAATTAAGAATTCACAGTAGCCTCCCATTCTCTGTTCTGAGGGAGATGTGCACTAATCTGACTTGTAATTTCTAGTAGAACATGAAGCACAGAAAAAAGAAACAAGCATCAATCTGCCTGTGGAAGGTCAGAGGCAGCAGCAGCAGCAGCAGAAGGAGCCCCTGCCTGGGATGCCCCATTGGCAGGGTGGGCACTGTGAAGTACCTGAGCAACTCAGAACAGCTCCCTGCAGGGTCAGTAAAGCAGCACCTCTGTTGTGAAGGTGAGTCGAGCACTGAAGATAACTGTCCCAGGAGGACATAAAGAATTTATTAACCTGCTTCTTGCACAAAGGAGTTTGTTCTCAACTGGTTTATCTGAAACTCTTACACTGGCAAGTTCAAGCCCTAAGCCCTCTGCATATTCTTTGCTCTCCTTGTCAAATTCTCTCATCTCTTATTCCATGAAAATTGTCTTCTAGTTTAGACGGGATGCCTTAGATTCATGTTCTTAATTTTCAACTACAAGGCTCAGTGAAATCATTGACCTCCCCTGGACTTTTGGGATGACAAAGTACTACTGGACAAACAGGAAAATAACTTTGAGACAAATGGATAAATAATTTCCCACATCAAAACATTTATTAACTGGATATAGTTAGTTGGTTTCCTTTCTACAGTTTCTTTCTTTCTTTTCCCTCTTCCTTCTTCCATTCCCTGTCCCACTGTATATGGCTGAGTGATTTTCTTTGTAAGAATGAATAAGAATAGACCATCATGAAAAGAACAGGGCACTACAGTACAAAGATATAAAAGAGTGAAGAACAAGCCCATGCACTGAAACATTCACAGGTGAAAATGCAGGAACCAGTTATATGTGCAGGCACTTGGTGGAATAAATATACAGTATATACTCCAATCCTGACACCCAAACCACACTGCAGTGCATCCAGAGGAGAGATTTGCCCACCT
>VZRL01000635.1:0-77532 GCA_013397895.1 Origma solitaria
GGCTTGACCCACCGCTACAGACATAGAATAAAACCTCCCCTTGTGATTCAAACTGGAGAGAGGTTCAAGACAGAACTGCATGAGAGGATCAAGGGGAGGGACTGAAAATTAAAATTTTGTTTTTAAGGGGTTTTTTTCCTCCTGTTCTTGAGATCAGTTCAGTTTCTATGACACTCATCCATATTGTCAGTAGGGAGAAGGGATACCCCTGCTGGAAAATACAGAAGTCTCTTCACCTAGTTAAATTTGTTTGCCTTACTTTCTCTTTGAATGTCACGTAAGAGGAATAAAATCAGTTTGTTTCCTGCTATCCTGTGCACAGCCATCATGGCTTCACTAAGGGCAAGTCCTGCCTGACTAGTCTTGTGGCCTTGATGGAGTGACTGCAACCATGGACAAGGGAAGGGTTATAGATGTCATTTATCTGGACTTCCGTAAAGCCTTTGACACAGTCCCTCTCAACATCATTTTCTCTAAACTGGAGAGAGTTGGATTTGATGATTGGATTGTTAGACTATTTGGGGTGACCTAATTGCAGCTTTCCAGTACCTGAAGGGACCCTACAAGAAAGATGGAGAGGGACTATTTACAATAGCATGTAAATAGTACAAAGGGTAATGTAAATAGTAAAGGACATGTAAATAGTACAAACAGGACAAAAGGGAATGGCTTCAAATGGAAAGAGAGTTGGTTTAGATTAGATAGTAGCAAAAAATTCTCTGCTGTGAGGGCGGTAAGACACTGGAAAATGTTGCCCAGAGAAGCTGTGGATGCCACATACCTGGAAATATTTAAGGCCTGGTTGGATGGGGCTCTGAGCAATCTGGTCTAGTGGAAGATGTCCCTGCCCATGTCAGGGAGGTTGGAATTATACGATATCTAAAGTCCCTTCCAACCCAGGCTATGACTAAATGAGTCCGACTCTTTGCTAGCTGCACTTAAGGCAGCTTGCTGAGATCAGTGCCATCATCTAGAGTGACCATCCCTCCCTGACATTCCCATGGGGGAATGTGTGAGATGTTCCAGATCCTAGCAGCCCTATGCTTGAGGAGGCAAAAAAAGAAGAAAAAAAAAAAATCTGTCCTCCTCAAAGGAGACCTCAAAACACAACACTATCATTTGCCTCCAATATTCTCTCTAAGATTGTCAGTAAATCAAGACAGAAAAAGATTGCCCTATTTTGATGGCTGGAGAGAGAGGAATCCTTTCTCAATCTTTTCTCTAATCCTCCATCTTACTTCACAGGTAGAAAACATTTTAAAACCTTTCTTTGTAGTGTTGAGGTGTGAGGTCTATTGCTGTTTTTTTCCCTGAGGCCTCAAATTATTTTTGATTCTTGTCAAACTATGTGTCCTCGGTCTCCCAGTAACAAAAATGTCCATCTCCTTGAGCAGGAATTGGCAAGATGTTCTGACAGCTCTTCTGACTAGCCAGCATCCGACTGGGGATAATGGTCAGAAATCTCCCCTCAATCAGAACCACCTCCATCCCTCCCTCAGAGCTGAGAGAGAAAACACTGATCATCTTTTTTGACCATGAAAGGCTGATTTTTCATGCTAGAACGTCATCTTTGTATTTCTGTAGTTTCTACTGACTTCAGAATGCCTCCAGTATTAACATTCTTTTATGGTTTTAGAGGTGGCCTTCATATCTGAACACCTCTGGAGTGTAGTCATTTGACAGGGTCATTCAACTGCAATAAACAGGCATAAATCTATCAATATTGGTTGTATTTGGTTTAGTCTATAGTAAGTAGGAAAAAAAAAGATAATATGTAAGTAGAAAACCATTCTTTAGCTGATAGAAAAGTAGTTATAGCTGTAGCTGTAGAGAAGTAGCTGTAGTTGTAGCTAGCTTTTAGGGGGAAATAAAAGTGTTTCTCAAATAACACTGACTGCACTTTATTTCTTATCAGCACTGAAATCTGAATGTTAACCTCTTTGAATAACAAGCGACTTAGATATAATAACATGCATGTAGTTCTGTCATCAGCACTTCTACCTGAAATGCATTTGGAAAGTCATAATCCTTATAAAGTCATGAAAAGAAGATGAACCTTTATCTTGCTTTGAACCTGAACTATGCCTGAAGGGTGTGGCCTGCTCTTAGCCTACATTTGCTTGTAGAATTAGCTAGAAAAATGGTTAACATGTATAGTCAGAAGCTGCCAGCTAGAAATGATGATTGTCTAGAAACGGCTTATTTTCTTCAAATGGCCAGCATTCCAAATTTCCTGTGTCCAAGGGGAGCACCATGCTAGCAATGCATAGAGGATGGGAATGAGAGCTGGAGCAGGACGCTGACTTCTGCACAAAATGAAAACTGGTAGTGGCTATCTCACAGAGGCTTTGCTGGGAGACAGTGGTTCACTGCTGTCAACTCCCCGTGTCTCCTGGGATCTGCCAACTCACGTATCCAGGACTAGGAGATGGAAAGCTGCCACTCCTGCTGAGCTGAGATTTCAGTATGAGAGGTGAGCCAAGAGTCCTGTATGGAAACAGCAATCAGCTGATCAGCTGATGGAGATCACTCAGTGGGAGCAGCCTATTGAATCAAATTCCTTCAAATGCTCTGAGAGGAACAGTATTTTTCCTCAAAGTTATGCTATGCCTGTTTGAAAAGAAAGCAAAGGAACAGTAAACAAAGGGATTACCTTCTCCAAGCTATCTTCAAATGTATTTCATTTTCACATCTGGAAAACACAGTTTAAGGCTGTAGTTCTCAGTAGCAGTCTTCTGCCATGGGGCTCTGGAACATCAAATGTCTCCTTAATGTACCAGAAATGTTGCAGGGAGAAAATTGGTTACCTGCTGGTTGGCATATGACTTCTGAGTCATACTTTATAATTGCTTTTTACTCCTGGCTGAATTTGTTAGGACTATGGGGAAATAGATTGGCCCAGGAATGGAGGTAGTGTAGTGCAAGACAATCATGGAAACAGAATGCCTCCCCACCTCCTCATTTGGCTTCAAGAACTTGCTTGCTGTTTTCCAGGCCCATGAGTGCTGCTGTAGGGAGGCAGAGAGAAGATAAAAGGCATGCACTTGAATTATGTCCCAGCATGGGCCATTTCTTGTTTTTCTCTAGCTGGTCAGAGAGTTGCAGCTGATCAGTTCTCTTTGTCAGTTCTCTTCTTCTCTCACTCTATGCAGTTGCTTGCTCTTCCTTTTCTGAGATATTTTATAAAATTAAATAAAAATTTCTGTACTTTGAATCTATCTCTTTCCAATAAATTTTCTTGCTTAAATCTTTAACTGAACAGGTTTCCTTATAATGGTGTTTGATTTCTACTTGATCAGTCTTTAAAAGGTATAATTGGTTGGACAAGGTCCTATTCCCTACCCATGGCATTTTTTTTAGTGCTGCTTTTTAACCAGTTTCACTTGTTATTTAAGAACTCTCTATTTGCTTTTGTCTCAACACAAAAGTCTAAAGAAGTACTGTGATCTTTGAATTCACGTCTGGCTGAAATTTGTCTTTGGAAGTTAATTACCAATATGAGGTTTGTAGCCAGGGTAGAAATATGTAACAGAGTTCATTTTTGCAGTTGATAAGTAGGACAATAAATGAAAAGTAACATAATGAAAAGGTAAGTTAAAGATTTGATTAAAAACAGAAAAAGAGACAACTTAAAAGCTCAGAACTATTATAAAAGTTCAAACTCAAGGTTTTTCCTTAAAACACAGTAACTAGAGAGCCATACCAGCAGAGTAACAGCCTATGCCAGTGGTCTATCCAGTGATAAACTGATGTTAATATTAAGGCTGAATAATTTAGGTAGAGAGATTCTGAAAATGCTTATGCATTTTAGCTTCAGAAGCCCTCCTAAAAGGCTTGGAGGTCTTTAATATTCCTAAACTACTTTAACACCTTTTAAAATTTTCTCCGCTTTAAGTAGTCTTTGCATTATTAGAGTCTGACAGGTTTAATACTGAAAGCAGATTTATATGTTCTACAGTGACCTTCTAACCAAGGGCCATCATTTATATGTGTTTTACTTTATTTCTAATTGGCACAAATGCTTTTAGTTTCCAGTAAAAATGGGGGGGAATATCTGTCATCACTGACCCACTGCTTCACTAAAAGGCAGGAAGCAAGGAATGAAGCCAGAAAATCCAGTGGCTTGTTTGTTCAGAAGTAATAAGAAAATGGATGAAGCTGGGAATGCCCTTCCATTCAGTGACACTGCCTAATAAAAAGGTGGCACATGTTGCATTTCCCAGTGCTAGCAGGATTCAGTTTTGGTATTTAATTTCCTTCAGATTATCTTCAGATAGTATGACTAATAAGTTTTCTATATTCATGATCCCTTTTAATGCCGTTTCTTTCAGATTGGTTTCTGTTGCTGGTTTGCATGTAAACAGTTAATGGAGAGCTGTTTATCTAGGCATATCTTGTTATTAAGTCTCTTTATTAACATGTGCCATGCAACTCAAATATTCTGATTTAATGTGTAGTGGTTATAAATATGCTAACTCACATAGCATTGTCATGAGTAAATGTCTATAAACAAATATCTCAAATGGATATTGCAGATTCATTTTTTAATGAATGCATTCTAAGTGAATAGATACCATCAACTCAATTAAGGTGAAAAATCTCTTTTGGAATGACTCTTTGAAATTCAAAAATTGCACTGTATCTTTTTGTGGTCTAGAAAATGCATTGAAAAACAGCACAGTAGATGTGAAGCGAAGGGTAGGAGTGGAAGGGAATGACTGTGTCTGTTGCCACTCTTATCCAGATGAAAGTAATTTCTTTTATTAGATGAAGTAAATTCAGAAGCTTAAGTAAAGCATCATTGGCTCTGGAATTTGCTCTGTTTATGGATATATCTGATCTCTATTTTCAACATGTAGATAAATCAGTGAGTAGTATTTAAAAAGGTCTAAATTTTTCAGCATTTTGTAAATACAATGAAACTTGTTCTACGTGTCCTCCAATATGACAAAAATGAGTTGTTCTACCAAGAGAGTTTCTCGTACAAAATATTCTTAAAGCACTTGCAAGCAGAACTAGCATTCCTAGGTTTTCTACTGTGTGGGAATATATTTTGTACCTTGTTTTACTGAACAGAGCGGTGCAAATGGCTGCTTTAGATATGATGCACAAAACAATTTTAAGGAAGTCTCTGGGGCAGTGGAGGAAAATTGAACATTATAATAATGGGAAAGCCTAAGAAAATATCACTCTCTTATTTATTCATTAATGAAGAAAGAAATTGTCAGTCCCTGAATATTTTAATATGTCTGTAACTATATGCAAATGTTTGTTTGCGCATGAAAGGGAAGTGCTACTGTGAATAAATTAGAAAAATTTTTCATTATTCTAGTATCATTGGAAGTAAAAGTGTTAACACAATAAGTTACCTCAAGATCACTTTATCTCCATCAATGACACAGAATATACAATTGAAGTTATTCATCCAATCCAAAGTTCTTTAAACAGAGACATTTGAGAATATGTGGAACACTTTTAAACAGCTGATTTAGAAGAAGGTGTTCATATTTAAAAAAAAAAAGAAAATATTTTACAATATGTTTATGAATCATTAGGTAATCATAATTCTTCAGAGAATCAAACATCAGTTTTTCTACACAAGCTTCATATTTGGGACAGATATTTTTCTTTTTTTTTTCTATACTTTAGTCCGAGGAAGGGGTAGTGTTTCATTACAAGTCACACACACACAAAAGCAGATGGGTTTTCTTATTGCTTTAAGCTTTTTTTTCTCATTGAAGCCCAGTTTGAAATTCTGACTATTTTTAAGCTACTCTCTACAAATAATACATAGCCCTATTTTTACAGTTCTGTGGTCAGCACAATAGTGACTCACAGAATAGTCACTGTGCCTGATGTTGATAATAGGCAAACAATGTCCAGAGTAATTAATGTTTGCAGGGACAAGAGTCTGGTATTATAAATTAATTTGGATTTGCAGTACATATTCCATAAGAACAGATCAGGAAAGAATATTTGATTTTTGTTGTTATCAGGACTCCTAGAGTGAAGAAAAAAAAACTATACTAGGAGAGAAGTAATTAAATTTTATCATTGCATAACTGTAAGCTCTACCAGTAAATGATCTCCAAGAAAACTGAAGGAGAATTATATTTCCATGCTTTTTCTCTTAACCTTCTAGCTCATCATCTAAAAGATGTTTGTGTATCTGTGTATATATCTTGCTCAACACAACCAAACATTCATTATTTCTATGTTAATAGTAGTATAATCAAAACATTTCAACTTTTTTTCCTGGCTCAGTTTTCCTACACTGCCAAGCATAAGGTGTAAGGCATGGGTGCATTGCTCCACATGAAGAGTGTATCTTCTGGACAAAGTTCAGATGCCAACATGACTTGCTCTTCTTTTGTGTTCTTTCTCTCTGCTTCCATTACCCACTTCAAGGCTTTTACTTTCCCTGCTAAGCAAAGTGCCCGGAAGCCAAGGGAGTAAAGCAGGGATGCTTAGTTCTGCTTCTAGGGTAGTGTCAATGGCTGCTCTGGGAACCAGATATTTCTGACACTCAGTAATGGTTATGTTCCAAATGGCTTCTGTCATCATGTCATCGACTTCATGTCAGAAAGGCATGCTTTCACTTCCACAGAACACTGGTTTGCAGTGACAGGAAAGTAAGCAGAAAAATAATGGCTTAGCATCTGCTTTCTTTTCCGCTTTTCCATTTCATGATTTTTAGTCAAAATACATGTGTATCTGACCTTTGACAGGATTGTATACTGCTATGCAAAATACCACCTGTTAGCAATTTTTATCTTTGTGACTCCCAGTGGAAATATTGTTATGTATCAAAAGAAATAAAACATTATGAAAGAAATTAAATATGGTGTTACTTTGGGTTTCTCCAAATTATAGATTTTTTTAGGTTGTTCTTAAAAATGTCTATGATTTTAAAAGCTTGAAAGTAATATTCTGATATAGCTTTCTGTTACTTTGGATTATAAATCTACAATGAATATATATTTATTGTTATATTTCCTCATAGATATTTCATTGATCATAACGCAGAAGAAGATAGGTATTTCACCATTGATGCTAGCACTGGGACCATTAAGACTGCCAAGATCTTTGACAGAGAGGAGACACCTTGGTACAACATCACAGTGGCTGCTTCTGAGATAGGTAAATAATTTATTTGGCACATAGCATGAAAAATAAAAACTAGAAAGGAAAATAATCACTTTCAGATTTTAAGAAAGACTATTTTCATATGCTATGTTCTTTTTAACACCAATGGGTTTTTAGCTAGTCTGGATAAAGGACAGTTTTCTCTGTGTGAGTAAATAATCCATCACAGAACAATTAAACAAAATACCACATGCCTGTGTGATTCCACTTGTGTAAATTTGCCATGTTTTTCTGCATGGGGCAGAGAGCTGCCAATTTACCCAGTGACACTTCTAAGCATTCAGTGTCCTAAAATCAACAGTTTATTTCGTTTGTGTTTCATAGTTCGTATGTCTTAGAAGTCTATATAGTACTGTCTGAGGTACTATCGTACCGGTGCATTTGAAAGTACTCTAACTTTGATAAATTTCCATTGTCTCAGATAAGCCCAACAATAAGCAAAAAATGTCTGCCTGAGTAGCCCAAGATAAATATTTCTACATGAGGCAAGGACAGTTTATAGAACTTTTCAGTTAACCTTTTTATTTTTGTACAGTCAAAGCTTTAAATTTAAAAACAAGACAAATGATGAAAGAAAAAAATCCCATCCTGAATCAATAGATTCAGTCCTCCTAAGCACTATTCACGATACTCTTTCAGTGGCAGTGATTTTGATCAAAACTGTGAAATATGTTTATGATGTTTGTTTTCCTTTTTAAAATCCCTTTTTTAATGACAAAATGCAGGTTTTACCTCTAACATGTTCCACTGACATTATTGAGCCTGGTCTGCTTTCATCTGTTTCGTCTCTAAGTTAAAATGTAATCTGTTTTGCCACTACATCACTAGTACATGCAACGAAATAAACATCACGAACATAAGGAAAACGAATTGTTTCTTGTTATTGTACCTACTTTTGTAGCTTAATTGAGATTTTGAGATAAGTACTTTTCTATAGTAAATAATAGGATCTAGAATTTTGTGATTAGCTCTTTGAAAAGGTAAACACTAACATTCCTGACAGTGTCTTCATATATAGAATGTACTATTTCAATGCAGAATGAAATAAAATATAATTAAAGCCTAATCATAAGCAGGTGCATAGCATTAATTCGAAAAAAGGTTTAAAATCTACATTGAGACTCTGAAAAAAAATTAGCCATGAGTCCTTTTTTGGAAGCCACTGAAATGTAATTATTTTCCTGAAGGAAATCTCAATAGCATAAAATTTAAACATCGTTTCCTACACGTTATTTATTTCACATAATCCAAAGAGTGCTGGTACATGTATCATGCTGAGAATAGTATGGAGAAGGAGAATTATGTTTATAACTCAAACAGAATGGAATGAATAATAAGAATGATACTTTTTTCCTTTCCTTTTTTCTTTTTTTTTTGTAAAAGATACTCTGCTTAGAATTCTTTGTTTCAAGTGCAGTTTGTTACCATAAAACAGAGATCTGATTTTTTGTTTCCTTGCATTCCTTTTGTTACTGTTAAAGTTGGGGTTGGAAAAACAAGCAAATCCGTAGTGTCAGCTGGAAAAACTATTCAGTTATGAAGAAAGGAAGAGACAGTAGTGAAGAAGAGATGTATGACAGACAGACAGGCAGCCTAAATGGCAGACAACCTTTCCTTGTGTCTGTTTGCTCAGCCATTTTCTTATTTATATTAATTTGAAATTACAACACTATTGTTCTTTTCCAAATCCATTGTGAAGTTAGTAATTGAATTTATGGTGGAGCAAGGAGCATATGTCATGTATGGCCAAAGCTCTTCCTTTAAGCGCTATCTATCCTATCTACAGTCTTTTATGGCTTTTGCTTTCAAGTCCATGCACAAGGTATTGCAGAAGACTGAAGCTGAAAAATAGGTCAAAGGCGGTGATTAAAGTGTTATTTAGCTATGGGAGTGGGATTATTCAAATTTTTCTGAAATAGTGGAAAGCATTTGCAGCTTCTGACACCATTTGCTTCGCCAGGAACACACCAGAACCTTCAAGGCCCATAAAGATTGTGCCCCTTCAACAGCAAGAGGTGCTCAGCAGGTGTAAAGTATTGGTTGTAGTTAGTTTCTTGAAGTGTTTTCCTCTCTTGTCTTCGTGTTACCTTTCATCAATAGAATTCAGTTTCTACCTATCATCCTTTTGTCTGCCATTAGTAACCAGTCTTATTTTACATAAATGAAATTTAGAATCAACATCATAGTTGTACCCCAAAATTTATGATATCTTCATGCTTCAGCCTTATTCTTTCTGAACCTTTCATAAGACATTTACTTTCATTTTTCATTTCACTGTGTCATATATGCTCCGCATTGGTCCAGTGTCCTCTCTGAAATCAGTGGAAGTCCTACCACTTTGCTCTGTGGGAGTAATGCTGGTGTAATAATCAGTGGAGTTTTTTTCTGTTTGTGCCAGTAGTTCTTAAAGCACACCATTGATATAAGAATGGATGGGCAATCCTTTCTTTTCTTTAACATGTATTAGTCTTAAACAGCAGCATACAGTGAGGAAGAGTGGAATTTTAGTGTTCAGAAGCATCTACTTTGATTGTTTCAGTACTGGTGCTTCTTGAAAGCTCTGTGTGGTATTAGGGAATAAGATGATAAAGTTGAAGGAACTACAGACTAAATCTGGGGCAGATTTATCTGAAGGAGTAGTAGTAGTAGTATTTTAAAATACAGTTTCACATAGAATTATTACCTTTTCATTGACTTCTTAGAATTCTTTGAAAAAATTTACAAAAGTATATTTGAAAGAGGGAAGAGTTAAAATTTGCTTGACTAGTAAAGGATTTTGAATACATCTTCGACAAGGGTAATGAGAAGAGGAAAATACAGAGCAAGTGCACAATGTTTTATAGCAGATGAAAGACTGTTTTAGAGGAAAGGCACACAGTCATAGTAATGCAGAAAATACAGCCTCTCCCTTTGGAAGTGGAAAAAGTTAAGGCTGAGCTATTTTAAGGACTAGTGTAAAATCTGTCAATTAGAATTCATTATGATGATAGCACTCAATAGGAAGTGATTCAAATTCCAAAATTACCTCCCTTGATGGTAAGAATTAAGGAAGACAGAAAGAGATTCATGTAAGAACAAGACACATAGAAGTATGGGCTAGAGAAATGAAGGGTGAAGTGGCTTGAAAATGGTCTGAAATGGCAGGTTCGAAGGGCTGTAACCAAAGTGCAGCTGGAGTACAGTCACTAAGAGGTATTCCCGGTGGTTTATATAGGATACAATACTGTTTAATCCCTTCATTAATTACCTGGTTGGTGGAACAGAGTGCGCTCTCAACCAGTTTGCAAATGACACAAAACTGGAGTCATGGCTGATACCTTAAACTGTCACGTTGACAACCAGAAGGATCTCGACAGGCTGGAGAAACGGGTGAACAGGAAATCTCATGAAGATTTAATAACAGGAAATGCAAAGTCCGGCACTTGGACAGGAATAATCCTACTCACCAGTTCACATGCAGAGCCAACTGGCTGGAGAGCAACTTTTGAAAGAAGGATGTGGAGATCCTGGTAGATGAAAGCTGAACAAGAGCCAGTAATATACCATTGTGACAAAGAAGGCAATAGCATTCTGCACGGGGTGAGAAAGAGTGAGAGAGGTGATCCTTCCCCTCTATACTGCCCTGGTGAGACCACGTGAGGAATGTTGCCAGATCTGAGCTCCCTGCTACAAAAGAGACATGGACATACCAGACTGAGTCCAGTGGAGGGGCAGGAAATCATTAAGGACTGGAGTATCTCTCATATGAGGACAGGCTGAAAAACCTGGAACTGTTCAGCCTGGAGATGTGAAGGCTCAGAAGAAGTTTATCAGTGTGTTTAAATAACTCTCAGGAGGAGTTTAAAAAGTGAGTAAAGATTATTTATGAGGAAAGACTCACCTGAGTAGTATCCAGTGAAATAGCAGGAGGCAATGTGGACATGTTGAAATACAGAAAATTCCATTTAAAACAAATATGAAAAATTGTTCTGCTGTGGGATTAATCAAAAACTAGGACAGGTCACATTGAGAGGTTGTAGATTCTCTATCTTGGAGATACTCAAAGTTCAACTGGGTGTGGCCCAGAGCAATGTACACCAGCAGATCCAGCTTTGAGCAGAGGAACTGGATTTGCAGGTCTATGAGGGTGCCTTCAAAATCAATGATTCTATGATTTTTTGGTGTTGGGGATGGTTTTGAATATGGAGAAGAAAACAAAAGAAGACAACAGAGGAAACCAGTTTCTAGATATGTTTTTTAGATTATGTTAACATCAAAAGATTACAGGAGTTCATAAAATACTGGACATTTAGATGGATAATAACTGTGCTTCTAATTAGAAACATGATTCCTTGAAAGCAAGATAAATGCTTATATTTCAGTTTTAAAGGTACTATCTACTGGCAAGTTTTCACATATTTCTCTTATTCAGCTGGTTATCATATTAACGTGCAAAATGAATTGCTGGGTTTACTAGATCATCAGTAGTTTTGGGATGCAGTTGTGGTGCCCCTGAGTGTCTCCAAAATGCTCTGCAATGAAAATGGAAAATAAGGCAATTTTCCACTATTCGCTTAAAGGACCAGTTTGAATATAATGGGTGAAAAATGAAGCTTCAATAAAGAGTTCCTAATTTGTAAAGCTGTGGAGAGGCTGTAGAGAACAGGAGAACTGAAATAACAGTGTTCCTGCCAGGTTCTGTCAGATCACCTGGACTTAACAAAATGCTATCAAGAGACAGCCAAAAATGACCACTTGAAAGGATACTGTATATACAGAGCTTTGATACTGTAATGGATTAGAAATCAAAATACTGAAGAGACATCATTATGCAGTTGATTTTACAAAAAAAACCCTAGAAATCTCCAAGGTATTAGACAAAATCAGATATTAGAAAAAAACCCCAACCAAACAAATATATTTGTCTTTGTTTATACGTCTTCTGTATTTAATTTGCCATGCATATCCCTCATATTTTTTCAGGAGAAAAAATACCAATGTGTGGAGTTGGAGCAGTACTTCATTAACAAAATCTGCAATACCCTATGTGCTATTGAAAGGATACCAGGAAAATCCAGTCATTGCAAAAAAAATTACTCAAACAAATACCTTTCCGGCATATTTTTATAGAGTGCCAACAAACCCTGTTCAAAATTAAATATGTGCAAAGGCAGTATAGCTCACAAGAATTAAAGCTGGGAACAGTTATTTTACAAGAATTAGAGTAAAAAACATCAAAGTGCCTTTTCTAATTATAATGTAAGTAGTTTTTTTTAATAAGTCTTGGTAAAAACAATAACAGAAAAATAAAGTTACATAATTCAGAGGAAAACAGGATTCACACAGAGACAATTTACAGCAGTGAAATATAAAACCCCTTGAGATGCTGAATAATGAAAATCCTATAATTACATCAAATAGATAAAGTACATTGTTATAGTGAGGTGTGGTTATATCTGTTCTTTAGAATCACAAGGATATTGCTACTCATATTACCATCATTAAACAGCAAGTTATGAGAAGAATTTGACAGTTCTTTCTCACACTTTATGATTGCAGAAAAGACATTACCAAGATTTTGGTAGGATATTAAAAGATATTACTCCTGATAGCACTACATGAGACTGTCATATGGAGAAGGATAACTGAAGCTAGAGAGGAGATATAAAGTATACATAGTATTTCTGTTAATGTTGTTAAGAGACATGCTGATTTATTTTATAAAAAGTGAAATCAAGAGACAAAAACACAATTCATTTCCATTTGTTTTGAAACACATGAAAGAAACATATGCATTGCCTGAAGGAAATAGGTCTTTGGAGAAATAGCTTCCTGGCATACAAAACTGAAGGAACAAGAATTTATGACAATTTATTCTCTCATTTTAAATTTTTCCAGATACCTAAGAATACCTTTAATAACTTGTGCCAAATAATTAGTTTTTAGAAAATGTTTCCTTTATAATAACTTTTAGAAAGTAATCTAAATCAGGACAAATACTCTTGCAGTTTTATAATCTCCTAACCTGTTGTATCTGGTGGACAGCAGGATGATTGTTTAGTACCAATGAGTTTGTGGCTAGATTCATGTCTCAATCATTCTTTGAAGTGAATTTTTTCTTACAGTGTATAATATCCTTATAGTGATTTTTGGCCTCATTTTTTTCTTCAAAGCTAATGATTTTTTGTATTAATAGAGAATAAACTGTATGAAATTCACTCATTTTTATTTAACATCATTACAGGGAAATACTGTATTTTGTCTTTTTTTGCTAGATTTATGGCTATCTCTATAGGTACATTACAGAAATAGAAGTAAAATTGTTGTCATAAACCCTGCCTTCACCAAGAAAAAGAAATCACATTCAGTCTTCATCTTTGAACTCACTTGCATTCTGCCTGCTAGCTCAGTTTCAGAAACAGTGTTGGTGTTGGTAACATTTGCTTTGCCTTTGCAAGAAACAGAATCTGACACAAAAATATTTCCCTAAATCTGAAACAAATCAAAGTAGATTGTAAAAACAAAACCACAAGGTCTGAATTTTGAGGCTGTATTGGTCACAGTGTAGTGACAAACTGCATATCTGCTATCTTTTTTCTGGTGAGAGCTGGACCTAACACTGGTACCCTGTCCAAACTTACTGATGATACACAGTTTACTTTCAGCCTTGGCAAGCTGCCTACTAATGCGCTACAACAATATGAATTATAGCACCATAGAATCACTGAGGTTGGAAAAGACTGCTAGGGTTGTCAAATCCGACAGTTCAGCCTGGAGAAAAGGGGAGATGCTATTGCCCTCTACCACTGCCTGAGAGGAGGTTGCAGCAAGGTGGGGGTTCATCTTTTCTACCAAGTAATAACTGAGAGGACAAGAGGAAATGGTTTTACATTGTACCAGGGGAGGTTTCATCTTGATATTAGGAAAAAATTCTTCACTGACAGGGTGATCAGGCATTGGAACAGGCTGCCCAGAGAAGTTGTGGAGTATTCAAAAATCATGTGGATGAAGAAGCATCCGCTGTTCTCTTAAACACACTTAGCAATGAAGTAACAAAAGCCTAAAAAAACAGTTATTTAAAAAAATCCAACAGTTGTTGAAAGGCAGTTAGTTGTCCATTCTATTCAAGAAGTGATGCTTCTAATTACAATTTCAATGCTTATTCCCTGTTTATTTTGGTTTAATCATTGGCTTCTAGGCATGCTAGATTTTCTTCTGTTTCTTTAGGAAAAGCTATGATGAAGATGTTATCTTCTCTGTTATCATCTGAAAATGGTGTAGGGTATGGCTCTTCTTAGCTACCAAGGTGGAGCCCCAGAGAAGGGATAGACTTTGGAATCGCATGGCATGTATTTCCCCATTTGAAGCTTTATGACTCAGTAACAGAATCTAAAAATGGACATTTCTGGCCGCAGAACCAGTATATTTTCAGGTGCCCTATTCTAATCAGTAGGTCAACACCAACACTGTGAGCTGCAGAATTTTGCTTGCATTAAGGCACAAGGGGATTTCCAGCTTGAATGCTCTAAATGTTTTCAGTCTACTGCAGTGCTATGATTATTACTATTGCTTCTGCAGCTGCTGCTGCTATCACTACTACTATGATCCTAGAGAAGTGAGCAGGGCATCAGCTTTGTGTTCATCAGTGAGAAGTTAAATTTTGCTATGAGAAAAAAATAGACACATTTGCTATCCAACTTCAGGTAACATTATTTAGAAGCATCCACTTCCTTAAAAAAAGCAGACTGGAACATTACACTTATTCCTAGATTCTGCATAGTTTTCTCCTTGCTGCAAAATTTAGTTTATCACATATACACCATCCTGAATTAAACCCAGTGTTTTATGAATGTTGCTACTCTCACTTGCATATTGGACATTCTTTCATTCATGTTTTGGTAGTATATTTTATCCTTCCTAGGTCTATGTTTATTCTTCCAGTGTGTTAAAACGACTCTTTATTAGAGAAGTATGATGAGTGCTTTGTTCTCTTTAAAAAGTAATGGTATAGCGAACTAGTTGAATTTCCTAAGTATTGGTTTGCATTGTAAGGTCTTGAAAAGATGGCAGAATGGGCTTATATAGTAAACAGTTATGAACCAGTCTACAGTTAGCTACCATTCTAACTTTAAAAAAAAAAAAAAAGAAAAAGAAAAAAGAGAAAAAATCCAAGGAAACAAAATAAGCAAAAAGCAAATAAAACCACAAAAGGTTGTTGATGTCAGGACTTCTATTCTGAAAGTCATTCAGATAGAATTTATTTTCGTAAAGCCTATGGGAATTTTATTAAAAGTGAAAAGGAAGTCTCAGACATCAGTAACAATATTAAAAATCTTTCTTCTTAAATAGGGGTTTTAAAGTTTGCCCACAGAAACTTATGGGAGGGAAGATTCAAGGCTTCACATTGGCTGTTGGTAGGGTCTTCTCTAAATTTATAGTGAGCTTGCCAATTGAGGATTTGATAATGAAATTTATTCACTTTACAAATGTTTACTATTCTGGTAAAATAACCATTTATTCTAGGTAAAGTCTCAAGCATAAGAAAGCAAGTCCCTAGCATAGGTGAATCAGAGCAATGTTTCTGCTTCAATTACCCCTTAAAACAGAGAGCATTCACTTTGAAAAATTTACACTTGAGGCATAAGGCTAACAGGACACAGAATACTTTGTAATGCGCAGGCCTGAAATGTGTGTCAGCACTGATTATCTTAAAAATTAAAATCTGCCAAACTGCTGCAAGAAATTTGTCTAATTAAGAAAAATGTACTATTGAAAGTGCCAGTTATTAGAGTGGTTTGGTGATTGCAGGTGAATTGTGTACTTGAAAAAGATTGGAGTCTGTGTTGATTCTCAAAATCAAAACTTAAAAATAGAGAAAGGAAAAAACCTCTTGCATTTCCTTCAAATCCTTCTCATTCTCTTCCCCTATTATAAACTGTTCTGTCACCTTGCTTGCAAATCTATGTAGTATGCGCACTCTTCAAGCCTGTTTTGGTAAGTGGTGTTAATACCGTACCCATTAGCATTTTGTAGTGAGTATGGAAATTTGCCTGCAAATGTCAGTGATCCCATGAGATACCAGCTTCCAGAGAGTTATTTTTATTACCTTGTGCATAAAGAGCTCTTTCAAACTGATAGGGCATTTATAAATTCTTTGTACTGCAAAACAGCTGCAAAAGAAAAAAAGGTAAACTTTCTGAAGCTCCATAAAATCCCTCTGTAAAACTACTGTAAAACTAGAGTAAGAATGCTCTGGGTAGCAATGGCAGGCTTACGAGAGGACACATTCAAGGTGGGGCAAAGAGGTCTGCAGCACTGTACTGAAACAGAAGTATTTAACTCTTTTTGCCACACACTGGACTAAAAAGTTTGATTTTTCCTTCCCCAGTAACTATTCCAAACATGCCAGATCTACAGACCAGTCCTTTATCTGTTGTATCCTCTGCCCTGTGCTCTTCCTGCTTTTTTGCTCCCTTCCTCTTAGATGCAATATACCCCCTTACACCTTTGAAGATGGCCCTGCTTTGAGCTGGAAACTGGACCAGTGACCTCCAGAAGTCCCTTTCAACTAAGATTTTTCAGTGATCCTATGATTATCTGATAATCACAACTTCTATTGCCTTCTCACTAAAACTCTTCCAGGTTTTCTGTAATATTAAGATCTTAAAATTCTTCATTGTATTTTTTGAATACTGTCAAAAATGGTTTTTTTAATCTTTAACTCTTTACAGTGATCTCTGCCTTCCAGCTCCTTGCTATGCTTTATGTACTCTATATTCATTCTGTTCTTGCTTTCATTTATACCACTTCCTAGTTCACATATCTCACAAATTACATGCAAGAACCTCCCCAACAAAGCCTCAAAACCAAAGTTTCTTTAAGCCATAGATATCATGTTCTGTAATTGAAACTGTAAGATTTTTGTAATTTCGTTGTCTGATTATGTTGACAGAGGAAGTCGCCTAAATGAGTTGTAAGCTGTCTTTAAGTGAGCAGTAAGTAACGTTAAATCTACACTGCTTGTGCTGTTCTGCACAATCTCTTGACCTACCTCCAGGGAAGAAACAAACATCTTTTCTCTATTAATACTCATACTGCAAATGTTCTCTTGGAGAGAGGATTGCTTCCTTCAGAAATATCAGCAAAGGCAGATAAATGGTTCCCTTTTCCCAAATGCTTAGTGGACTGCTAACTGTCATTCTTCCTCTGCTTTACTTCATATATCCCTAGCATTTTAACTTTTCTCAAACTTTTCCACTAGATGTGTTTTTTAGATAGCAATAGAATGCCCCAGTCTTGCATAAACACAGTTGAAATAGTCCACTTTAGTCCCTTAATTCACCTCTTACAAAGATATTCATAGGTTCAGGGTAAAGCTGAAAATAACAGTCAAGGAAAATTTCAGCAAGTAAATGGAATTTCTGAGTCCATAAATGTCTTCTGAGCATGTTGTTCTAACTTCTAATGCCATTGGTAATTTGGAACAGCATTCCTCTGTTGGTTAAGTCGTCCTTTTATGTTGACATTTTATCTCCTTTCTATTAACATTTTATAGGGATGATTGACTAAGTTCCAAAAGTGAATTAAAATCGTCATGTGAACATACACATATTAGTTAAAAAGATAATATGAAAAATCTGAGGGAACTAAGACCTGGATGTTTTGGCTAGTATCCCATGTGAAAACAGAGAAGGATAGATCTCTCCATTTGTTAAATAAACTTCAACATTCTCATATAGTCTTTCACTGTGAGCCTACATCTCTGGTGGATTTAAAGCCAAGTATGTGTCTAGTCACTGCTTTCCAGAATTCTGAGCAGAGGTCATTAAAGGTGTGACAAATATAAGGCATTTTACAAATGACCCTTTTTAACAGAAACATGGTAGGATTAAGTATAATCGAAATAACCATGGTGAATAAAGTTTGGACTACTAATGTTTCTCTCTTGGTTTTTTTGGTTTTTTTTTCTTCTCATGAACACACACAGGGACACGAACTTTTAAAAGATATAGTACGCCGTTCTACCATTTTATTGCATTTGAAATATTGACTTTACTCTCTTCTACTGATAGTCTCATTTAGTTGGTGAATATAAGATGAAGTTTGTCATAAAAATGATTGATACTGGTACGGACTCCAGAAGGAATATATTAGTTATTTATAAAAAGCTTAAATACATAATTCTTTGAACAAAATACAATTTCCTTAGAAGTATGAACAAATGTGTTACGGCTTGAAAAGAATTGTGGGGTTTTTTTTCCATTTTATCATGGAAAGTGTATTCTCATTCAAAGGATTCTATTTATTGTGCTTTTTTGAGGGTGAAGTCTTTCTGAGGGTGAGCACTCATAAAAATATCATAGATCATAGCCTAAGACATTGTTACTTAAGCACTGTTTTTTTCCTGCAAACCCAGACTTACTTCTGCTAAATGTTCTTTCTTCTCTTCTGCTAAAGCCAGACTCACTAACTACTATATGAAATCGCATGGTATCTTGTGAGAAACCTGAACTCAGGCTTGGGAAAGGCTTATACATCCCTGTGCATTCATATTTTATTATTATATTTGCATTTTATTTTCTAAACTTTTTAAGGAGCTGTGAAAAAGAAAAATGCTTTAATATTTTTTCTATTAGATTAGTTCAATACTGGGATGACACTTTAACATTCATTACCAAGTAATTGATCATTTCTTAGCATATACTGTGACAGTATAAATCCAGTAGCTTCTTCCCACTTTATTTCCAGAGTAACTTGTGTTTGATTAGGTGACTGAAGACTCATACCATCCTTCCCTCTCTTTTTAATTGCTATTTTTTCAAAACAGTTAATGAAGCACAACAAACACCTTTTAGTATGTTATTACCTAAATTTCTGTAGCTGCATCCAGTTTTCACTGTTACTGTGTTAATAAACCACTTTTAAATGGAGGATGACATGCAATACTGAGCATTTCAAAAGGCTTAATGCCATCCTGTGTGTTTTGCAGACAATCCTGGGCTAGTGAGCCACGTTCCAGTTGGTGTTAGAATCCTGGATGTCAATGACAATCCTCCAGAGCTTGCCAGAGATTATGATGTAGTCGTCTGTGAAAATACGAAGCCTGGTCAGGTAACTCTCACATCTATATTTCTCCCAGTGATAAAGGACAATTACTTTGTTAATGTCACATATGTCAGAAGTTTAGTACATGTAATAATTCTTTTTAATTTCATTTTAGCATTTTGCATTTGACTGAAATTTTAATTTCATTAGACAGAAGGGAGAAGATTTTGTCATGTGTTCAATATCTTTTTCCAGTTCCGGAAAAAAAAAACCCAAAAAACTCAAACTATCTTCTGTAAAGGCAGGTAAAACTTTAATCCTGTCAGATAAGGGATAGAATTTGACAAGCCACTATCCTGAACAAAGTGAATGAAGTAGATTTAACATCTCTCATCTGAGTGCCACATACTAGCAATGTTTCAAATACAGCTCACACAAATGGCTGGTGAGCATGGCTCACATCCTCACTTTCTACATGTTGGTTGTTCTTGTCTATGCAGGGTCATTACACAAAAGATCTTTGAATGGGTTTTTAACAACTCTGAGCATGGGGAGGGTCAGGACTGAGGCTGAATAGCTGAATCATATTCCAGCCACTGCTCCTCAGATTGATGCACTTCATTGCAGTTCAGTTCAGACAATTTTGCCAAGTGCTTTTGCTTTTCTGCATAGATTGAGTTTTTACCCACAACACTGTGCTTGTTTTGCATTATTGCACAGGTTGTATGTTTCAATTATGCGCTCATAACTTTTCCTGAGGAATATAAATCCTTAGAAGCAGTATGCACAAATGCATAGTGACATATTTCTGTTTTTCAAACTGAGACTATAAAAATGCCATACTTCGTCTGAGTATAGCCTGATCAAAGTTATCTTCACTCTAACAGTAGCCAAGAGCTGGCACCTAAAGGACAGCATAAGAACACGGCAAGCATGTATACTTCCCTGGTGTCAGATCATTTGCAGGTCACTTCCTGATCCAAATTCTGTATTTTTAATAATCGTTTAATAACCACGTCATATGAACCTGTCTAGCTTTTCCTACAACAAGCACAAACTTTTGATATCTACTACTTCATGCATGTACTTCATACTTCAAGGAATTTTGCAGTTTAATTGAATGCTTCAATAAGACCTAACTTTTTTTTTTTTTTCATTTTTCCATACTGTCTTCAATTGATATTTACCAGTTCTCCTGGGAGAGAGAGAGGGAGTTGATCACTATTTATTATTACCGTGACATACACAAATCTCTAGCATATTGTCCCTTAGCTGTCTCTTGTCCAGACTGAGTCAGTCCTGCTTAACTGGGGCAATCCATGATAAAGCCCTTCCAGACTCTTGACCATTCATCCTTTCCTCCTTTAAACTCTCCCCAATTCCTCTCTATTCACCTTGAAATGGAATCAAGATTCAAGATGCAGGTATGCAGTGCTTTATAACTCTTATGATAGTTCATGCTTCATAGTACATGATGATCTCTGCTTTGATCTTTAGCATTTTCATAGCAATTTCTAAGTGTGGCTTTGCTTTTTAACCACTTGTAAGCACAGAATGCAAAAAACTGCCTGCCATAACACCAATATCATTAGAGGTAATAGTCAGATCAGAGATAGCCATCATGTGTGTGAAGACTTCATGTCTATGTATTATGAATTACACCTGTCTTTGTATTGCCTGGCTTCTGAGTATTGGAAGGTCTTTAATGTCAGCCCTTCCTCTTCTACTTTGAAAAATTCAATATCGTAAGTAGATTTGGTGGGCTGATAATCATACTCTTTATAAGACATTTATTATTACACTGACCAACAAGTGGCCCAGGACAAGCAGGAAATCACTGTGACTTTCTCTCCTTGTGGAATAGACAATTTACAGAAGAAATCCCATTTCCTGTCTTTAGAGCAATTAGGTGCGCAAGGACCTTCCCTGTTATCTAATGACTGCATGGTTTTCTTCAGTGCTCTTATTGAGGCATCTCATTTAAAGCCCTGGAAAATCTAAGTAGTTCTGAATATCTCTTATTAGATGCTTACTAAAATAAAAATAATGTTCTGAAAACCTCCAATAAAGGCAAATATAGAAGAATTAGAACCTGTAAAAACTAATGTAAAAAAAAAAAGACATCTCTTTTAAGCATTAATTACAATAGCTTTCAACTTTTTCTGATTTTTTAAAATTATATAATTTACCAATGTGTTAAAATGTTATAACAAATAATACGATGAAGCATGCAGTGAAGCTATCTCATAAATGTTCTTTACTGGATCTGTTGTTACAGGTAAGTAGCTAATATTTCGTAGCAAAATGTTAATATTCCAATAGTAGTTTTGCAAATTATAATTTATAGGCGAGATCTTTAAGGGATACAATAGCATTTGCTCACTATTTGGGTCAGCCGTGTATTTTTCCCTGAGCTACTCTTGCAAGTGTGACTGACTCCTGATCATGGCAACCCTGCAGTGTAACACCCGAGATTACTTGCTGCCGTGAGGGACCCTACAAGCAGTAGTTTAATGCCAAAGGCTGGACCAGCTTGCTGCTGTATTCTTCAACTAACAGGACTCCCTTACATATATGAAATTAATATATTTTTAATTTGCATTTCACAACAAGGTTTCAGATAAATTATGACAGTTTTGCACTCTACAAAAGCTGAAACAAAACACAAAAGTACGTGGCTTTTGCTCAGAAGATGTTGCTGTCTAGTCTAAGGAAAGAAAAAAGTAAGATGGTGTTCAACAAATATTAGGGAGGAGCAAATAAGCTGATTGCAGAACAAGACAGGTGGTCCATATGCTAAAAAGTGTTCCCAGCTGGGTGGTTCTGAATCACTGAAAAGGCAGTATAGCTTTGTGAGAAAGTTTCATAAGATTTATCCCTAAAGAGCAAATTCTGTACTGCTTGGGACATCTGCTTGACTTGGGCTTCCAGACTCCACTGTTCTGTAAGATTCATTATTTCTTTCCTCAGCACATCTCTTCTGAAATTGCTATGTGCAAGATAAACTGACCAGCAGATTTTCGCTGGAAGACTTTTTGTGTTTGTTTGTTTGTTATCAGAAGAGGCTTCTATGGAGAGAAATCACAGTATCCTCTAATTGCAGAGCCTCTGTCTCCTGCTTCTTTTTCCCTCCACTGCTCTACTTCTTGCATAAAAAAAATGCTTCAAGTGCTTGATGCTTAAGCCCTAAGCTTAAATGACCAACCCTAAGGCATGTCAAAAAGAAAGTGTTTGTGAGAAGGTGATCATTTTCGTGCTGAAGTGACAGCTTTAGTCACAGTAATCATATATTTGAGAAGATAGACCAAGTATCTACAAAAGATTCCAAGTAGGGCCTGGTAGATATTATATATTAAAGCAGATAAGGTAACTGTGATTTGATCTTAGACGGCATTCAGACTTGGAGAATACTGACTTCTAGACATATACTGATTTTGTGAATGACTGTGAAATTTAGCCAATGTAGGCAAATGACATTTTGCAATTTTCCACAGAGGAAATCAGTGTTAGCTGGCAAGGAATGCCTCTGCTATGTGTTTGCCATGTATATTTACTTGTTTATTAATTCAGTCCTAAAAAGTTTCTGAGTAGAATTTAGTATCTGCACTCTGTCCTCTTCAATTCTCATCAGTTCTTGAAATTCCCTTTTCTTGACGTGTCTTGCCTTTAAAAAAAGTAGAATAACCCTTCAGCTTTATCCTATCAGTATTGTCAGCTAGGCATTACTGCAGCTGAGATTATGTGTCTACATTTTTATTTTAATCAGGTTTGATAAAGTACACATTAATGTCTGCTAATAGGCTATTAAGTAGTTGGCCAATTAATTAGAAAAGAGTTAATAGTATATTTGGATGTCAAGATGACACGTACTTTTGTTTCTCACCTCTGAATGAATGTCTCAGAAATCTTTTCTGAAAGTGTGTGAGCTTTCTCTTTAGAAACAGATCTCTAAAAATGCTTTGACCTGTCCTACTAAACATTCTATGTTTATTTTCTACATGAAAAAGCATGACTTCTATACCATCTGGTGCTATACTTTTTACCTACATTCACGAATTCAGGGAATACTTGAATTTCCATGTGTGAAATCAGGGAATATAGACAGTATATTTTGAGCTATAAAGTTAGCCTTAAAACCAAGTAATTTTTATACGAGTCATATGGCACTGAGGCCTTGATCAAAGGTATTTTTGTTGCAAAATAGCATGCTCTTGAAGCAGCATTCTGTAAAATGTCACTGAATGTTTTATCTAGCAAAGGGCAACAGGATGAAAATTTATCCACCAAGCTGTCAAATAAAAGCTGAAGGTGCATGGCAAATTGACTTATATTTCACTGAGAAACAGTACTGAGGATTTATAAATACTATTTAATAAAATAATATATTTTTCTTATGGTCTTATCTGAAGTTTTTTCAGATGTGCATGGTATTTAACAGTATTTTTAGTATTTGAATAATATAAACTGATTCTTTCAAACAAATTTTTCTATCCCCCTTTTTTTGTCTTGCTTTGCCACATGACATTTAAACATTATAAACTAAATATATACAGCTAAGAAAATCTTATTTTTCTGGGTTTACATCGTAGTTTCACTAACAGTTTCACTAACCTTTGCAAAATCCAGTAGTGAAAAATTTTCTTTTGCCAAAATTTTAACCAATATTGCCATGAATTTGGTAAAAGTCATATGCATGATTATAGATATTTCAGATTGTTTCAGATTGATCTTACTCTGTTCCACTTCAGCAAAAAAAAGTATTATGACAAACTTGTAAAATATTCTTGGTAATCATCATAAGTATTGTTGATTGTCTCAGGTGTGTATAGCCAATGCAATGTATTTTATTGTATATAGTAAGTGGAATAAGCATTATACCTTTTTGAGTTGTCGTGGTTTAACCCCAGCTGGCCGCTCATTCCCACACAGCCGCTCACTCACTCGCCCACCAGTGGGATGGGGAACAGAATCAGGAAAGTAAAAGCAAGAGAACTTGTGGGTTGAGATAAAGACAGGGTAATAGGTATAGCCAAAGCTGCACATGCAAGGAGAGCAAAGCAAGGAAAACACCCCTTCCCACAGGCAGGCAGGTGTGCAGCCATCTCCAGGAGAGCAGGGTAATGTCACATGTAGCAACACTCACTTTGGAAGGCAAACACCATCACTCCAAACATCCCCTCCTTCCTTCTTCTCCCCGTTTTGTAAGTGAGCATGACACCACGTGGTATGGAAAATCCTTTTGGTCACTTGGGGTCAGCTGTCCTGGCTGTGTCCCCTCATAACTTCTCCTGCACCCCCAGCCCCCTCGCTGGTGGCGTCGTACAAGAAGCAGAAAAGACCTTGATGCTGTGCAAGCCCTGCTCAGCAATGACGGAAACATCTCTCTGTTGCCAACACATTTTCCAGCACAAATCAAAACCACAGCCCCATGCCAGCTACAGTGAAGAAAATTGACTCTACCCCAGCCCAAACCAGAACACAGCTTTAAAATATATTTGTTTTGCTTCTCTTATGTGAATGGAGGTAGAGAACTGTGTGATGCCTTTCAGCTTTAAAACAGACCAAACCACTGGAACCCACACTGTTTATGTGTCAGGTTCAGTCCAGACTACGGCTGAACACTGAACAGAAAAGTTCTTATGAAAAGAGCACTTTCCCTCCCCTTTTTATGTTTCCCTCAGGATATCTATCAGCTCTGTGCAGCAGTCTGTGTGGGCTTCACTGCCTATATCACAGAAACAACTTTTATTGGATTCCACTTTAGCACTTGAGTTTCAAGACCCAGCATGAAAATGAAAGCAGAGGTAGAAATACTGTTTGGTCCCACATTCCAAGAGCTTAGATCAATTTTAGTTGAAAGTAAATTTAAAAAACCACCAGGGCTTTCGAAGGCAAAGGTCCTACCTTTCAAAAATACCTCTCTCACACATGATTGCTGCATCCAGTTCTGTTCCTTTTTGGGCAAACTAAACTAAAACCAGGAGTGGCTGCTGTTCTTCCTGTTCTGTTCTCTGGCAATTTAAAACTGATTCTTAACAGGAATTTTAAGCAGAAATATGGTAATATATACCTGCTATTTTAGTTAATTATTTTTCTGTACCAGAATTGAAGTGTATCTAATTATTAGGACAGAAAGCAGATGACACTTCCCACAGACCATCCTGGTTCAGCCTGTCTTTTAGCTCCATAAAAAAAGACATTTACCTGAAACTGTAATTCAGGAAGTCAGGAGGATGCAATATAGACAGGGATAATCTCTACACCAGGTCCTGACCATACCAAAACATCAGAAAGTATAGGTCATTTAGATGCTTTTACCTGCCTCTGAAGTGCGGTTCCTAAAATACTTCCTGCTAGAGGAATCGAGTTAATGACCCAGTCATTTCCTCTGTTGAATTCAGCAGAAGTCAAGTAGAAAATTAAAATAAGGTAAACTTGAGCATCCTGCTGAGGTCAGGTAATATATGGGTCAAGTTCAAATTTCAACACATTCACTGTTAATTTTTATTTCAGGTAATTCAGACTATCACCGCTACTGACAAAGATAGCTCTGGAAATGGTGCAAGATTCCATTTTTCTCTTGATGAAGGGCTTTCTTTGAATCCCAACTTTACTCTAAGGAACAACGAAGGTAAATCAAATAGATAATCTCAAAGAAATGAGCTTCTATTTTGTCTGGGAGGACTCAATTGAACAATTGAACAATTTCCATGCATTTCTGGACAGAAAGGGAAAACTGTAATATGTTGTCAATGTGCTGTTGGATATCAAGGACATGTGTACACAACATATTGCAAACAATGAATAATCAGATACAGCATTTTGGTTTTTTGTTTCATTTCATTTTAGCATTGCTACTTCATACATTCAGGAATGTTTTTGAAAAGTGAATTAATGAAAAATAAGTCAATTTGGCCTAGTTTAAGTGAATAGCACTGACAGGGTACTGTCAAGGTTATTGTCAATTATTGCTTAAAGGAGAAAAAAAATTTAAGGGGCAAAAATTGGAATTCATGCTTACTTGCATAGACATGATAGTAAGAGCAGGTCCTTCTGTGCTTCCTGGATGATAGTCTGTTGCTTCATGCCCTTCCTAACAGACTGTGCCTCAGCATTGTAATTGGAAATTCGTAGCAGATAGGCCCAGAAGGAAAACAGCTCTCCATAGTCACCCAACCAAGTGTTTCTGAACATTTCTTGAGTGGAGAAACTGTCTAACCTTTCCAAAACCCAAACCTAAATCAGCCTTGCTCTTGGTCGAATATTACTTTGTGGTCTCCATTTTACAACCTGATGAAAGGAAGAGTAGACTTTAAATGTTTGTCTGAGTTTTCCCCTTGAGATTTTGTGTATGTGTGAATTGTGTAGTTTTCTTTGTATGCCTGTACAGAACTGTGTGGGATTTGCTTTATTTTACAGTTATACATTTGTAGCAGTGCTGTGGAATACGTTCTGCGATTTTACAGATTATTAGTCCTCTGTAACACATTAACTCCATCATCAGTACATTTGGTACATATGGTGACATTGAAACTATTCTTTACAGACTTTTAAATCTGTTTATATATCTTTTAGGGAAGGAGATTGTATAATCTTTCTAAAAAATCTGTTGCAGTGTTTACTATACTTCCAGCAGAAAAAAAGTAATGCTATTTTTTTGGACTACATTAATGGATTACATATTCTATTTCCAAAAGAGATCAATATAATATATATTAATATGAATAAATAATCATAAAAATAGAAGGGCTAATTAATTTATTTAAAATATTCCCTAAATTATACTCCATCCCTTTCCCCAATTCTTATATCAATCCCAATAAGATTGTGATGAAGCATTATAGCAAAAGTCAGACTGTTGTATGGAGGTGCACCATTATGTATTTTTGTATCTTAGTTGAAGTTTCCAAGAAATTCATTGAGTATTGGACTCTGATCTCATGTGAATGACCATGGCCGTGTTCCTTTCAATACAAGATACTTATATCAGGAATTACTTTTGAGTAGCTCTACTAAAGTTGTGGCTCATCACAAAGTAGATATTTTATGGTTTTGAACATATTTAAAGCTGGATCTTTATTATATGTGTTCATTACCACATAAGTTATTTAACTACACAGATTTATAAGAGGGCACAAACTTCAACAATACTTTGATACAGCAGTGTCGTGTTTTGGATAGAAATATTCAGCTTTGGATAGAAATATCCAGCTTTGGACAGAAGTACTTGCTGCTTTCTTGTTTCTTCCCCAAGAACAGCAAACAGTGACTTAGCAATCACAGCTGAAAGCAGTGTTGGGATGATCCTAGATTGGATTTGAAGGGGGGAAGTAGAGGAAGGAACTGAAGAAGGTGTCTTTTAATGTAAAGGGCTATTGTGCATTATGTTTTTCTTTCACCTAAGGAAATACAAAATTATGCTCTTCCCATAGCATCTTGCATAAAACTTCTCACACCTACAGAGACTCCAATAATGTGACTTCCAAAGCAGCCATATAATTAACAAAATGACCATTTAACTCAAATCATAAAAAGAAATTTATCTTGGAATTTGCTTGGTACAAGACCCTTGAGTGTATTGTTTAAACACTGTACTTTCTTGGGACCTTTCATTTGTGATACAATCTATTCATATCAAAGCATCACTGAAACACCTATGAAATATATTCACAATATGCAGTTATCTAGCATTTACAACTTTCATATTTCTCATCTATTTCTATTCAGAAACAGATTTTCTCTTTCTTTCTATTCTACGACATAGCTGAGAAAAGGTGGGTAGAAAAGGATTTTCTTAGGTCTGTGACAGGTTTGCACTTTTGAAAACTCATGTTTTCGAGCATCAGGTGTTAAAAGCACTCAGAATGCTCTTAGCAGAAGACAGCTGCTATTTTTACCTCTGGATTTCTGAATTCTATAAAGGCTGGTGATCTTGGAGGGTTTTATTTGTTTGTTTGTTATGTTATGTTTTTAAAGAAAAAGCCTACTAAAATTGCCTTAGGAGAATTTTCACTAATATTTTGCAGAATGATAAAATCCAAATTCTTGATGTCACATAGAAAATGGTAGTTAGCGATATTTGTATCTGTCACTACAAAACTACATTTCTTTTGCAATCACCTACTAATCCAGTCATCCGCTCCTTCTATTTCTTCAGGAAAAAGTTTTCATTTCATAAAAATAGCAGTAGACGTTATCTTCCCTTGTTTTCATAACCCAAAACAACAAAGTTTTGTTCTTTGACCCTAAATAGACTTTTGCAAGAATGTACCCCTACTCCTTTATTATCAGGAGATTCTACAGCAGTGCAGTAGGTCATCAAATATTTATGCTTGTATCCATGCACTTGGAGTGAAATCTAGGGCTTGTACAAGCATAAGATTCTGTACTTTGTCCCTATCTACCTGCACAGACTGAAGCAATGTACAGTCCCAACATGTGTATGATTCAGGTCAGTAATATTCTATAGCTTCAGCAGACTAAATGGGTATTAAAGCCTCAGTCCAGAAAATTGATCATTTGACCAGTTAAACTTTTATCTCTTGGGCCTTTACTTGTGTATTTTCTAAATTAAAATCTCCACAATATTAAATCTCCATTCGTGGAATATTCACCCTCATAATGAAGACCTTAGAACTCTCAGGGAAATGTAGGTCAGGAGAGAGTCACAGGGCTATCTATACCAAATATACCATCCAATAGAACTCAAGAGTTCTTTGGATCCCCTTCTGGATTCCATTTGTGCTACAGGTTTCATTTGAAGGAAAAAAAAATGGAAAATATAGAGTATGATACTTTCTCTCTACTGTACTCTTAATGAACAAGAGATTCTTTTTTGCTATTTGAGTTTTATTGCATGCTGAAAAAGTATGATTCAGAGAGAGTAAAAGCTTGCAAGAATCAACAAGAGGACAGACAACAAAATGATGCAGTATCTGTAAGCATGTAAGCTCGTGTAAGCAAGGCAGAACAAGAGCTGAAATAGATTTTCCTTGTTATACAAAGAACATGCATTAAGTTGTAATAATTTTCTGCAACTTTAGAGAGCAAACCCATAGAAGATGCCTTTTTGATTGTTTGGGAATTGTACTCATGAAGGTCTTTTAATGAAAACAGGGTTGTTTACAATTTATTCTGACTAGAAAATTGTTAAAATTTCTATTAAAACCTGAGAAGCCAAGTATTTTTTTGGCTGTGCTTTTGTGTTGTAGATCAGATGCCACATAACTAATTTCATTGTTCTCCTCACTTTCTTTTTTAGGATGTTATAGATAATTTTGCAATCTTTTTTTTATTTGTGTGTAATATCACAAAGTTACACTTTTAGCCTAATCAGAAGTATCTGCTTTTGCATATCCCATTAAAAACTTCCCAGATCAATATGGAGTTAAAACCGTCTTCTGTTGGGAAGTCAGAGTAAAGATGACAGAAGTTCTTCCCAACAGATCTGTTTCTATGTATTGATTTCTAGACTTGTACTGTATTTTTCTTACCCTAAAAAATAATAATGTTTTTCCAGATGCATAAAGAATTGTGGCTATATTTGTCAAAACTTGTTAGTTTGATGGAAAATGCATATGAACACATCATTATTATGATATTTCCAAACATTAATATGTAGACACACTTCTCTTTCAGAACTTACATTGTATTGCTTAGGAGATGAAAAAAGATTGAGCCCTCAGAGAATAGTTCACTTAGAGCACTGAAGAATCTACTGCACTGTAAGCAGTGTTTTGCTGGTGCTATTTTTTATCACAAGATATACAGTGTAGCATGGATGCTCCAGTGGTATTGTAATTTCCTACATTCACCCAACACTGCCAATAAGATTTGTGCATTCTCTTACTTTAATAAATTGAGATTGCTGTCTTCTGATAGCAGACTAAGTTTACCTTATTTTCAATGAAGAACAGCTCCCTAGAGAATGCCTAGCATTTGTTCTCCCTTTATTTCTTCAGGACAAAGGTTTCATATCACAAAAGTATTTGCAATTTATTTTTCCCCTTTGCCGACTTATCTCAAAGATCTGGCCCTTTGATTATTGCCAAAGTGATGAAGAATATTCTGGAATTGGTAAAAAGATATGCCATTTTTCTGATACCATAATTCTGGAGATTCCTTTTTCTTAATTTTATATCAGGTGATACATTAATACCCACAGAAGTATAAATGTGGTTTTCTGTAAAATCTGGAACACAATGACTTCAATGGCATCTGTATAAAATGAAATTTATAATGTGTTCATCCATCCATGCCTGTGATGCATATTAGCCTTTTTCCTTATGTCACAGGTCAAAAAATAGTAAAAAAGAGATCAATTTTACTCATCATTGCTGTTATTTAGGAGAGCAACCTCCAGAGAGTAATTGATCCCATCCCACTGTGAAATTCTTGCGGAGCCTTCTGTTTATCTCTCTGCCCTTCTTATTTCCTACGTATTGGACAGTGTGTCTCTGAACTGACTTCAGGGCTTTAAAGCCGCCAATGAGCATGGCGGATACCAGACTGTGTCTTAGCTGTTCTAGAACATCTGAAGTGGCATTTGAAAAGGTCGGACTGAAGCCCTCACTTTGCAACCCAGCACGAGGGGTAAACAGCCACAGAGTTCCTCCTCTTATTTACAACACAGTGTTGTGCTTGCTCTGGGTATGTGGTACTGAGAGTTACTATGGACCTTCTGTGAAATATCATCCTGCAAAGAAGCCAAGCTGTAACTCAAGAGAAATGGTATCTAACAAAGTGCAAAGCTTACATCACACATGGTGACTGTAAGTACAGTCCACAGAAGTACTGTAACTGTAAATGTATTGAATGTCTGAGTAGGTATCATCACAGAATCAACAGATGGAAGTTGAAAAGGAATTCTCCTGTGAGTACAACAGACAGAAAACCAGGACTAGCTGGTGGAGGGAGATATTTTCCTTCTTCAGGCCTCTGAACATCTTTGAAAATTTTTTTATTTAAAAAAGTTGTCTCTAAGATTGATCATAAAGGCGGATTAGAACACAGGGAAAAGGTTCTTGCATTTCTTTTCTGGACTGCAACCTGTAGGTGATTCACAAACCAACCATAAGCAAATAACTGTATTTCAGGCCCAAAAAGTGTTCTATGTTACTTTTTATTTTTGCTACCCACTGAACTAGAAACTTGAAATAGCTTTTTGCCCACTGGCAATAGCTTTGAAGCCAGCACAAAAGAAAAATATTTGCAAGAGTTATCAGTAAAGAAATGAAACAGAAATGCCTGTCAATGTACTCCACATAAACAAATTAACAGCTCCAACTTTAAAAATGTAAGAAATGCAAATCATTCCAATATATCTTCTTTGGTTTTAATTAGTTTATGACTTCTCAGAAAATCTATAGCAGTTGAACTGCTGATATAAGCAGAACTGAAAATTGAAGCATGCCTTAATACATAAACAGGATTTTGCTCTATTTTTTTTTTACTTCCATTTCTCTTGTCTCTGCTTATAATGCATAATGTGTCAAAGGAATTCTCAAATTGTGAATAATAAATGAGAATCCTCCCAAGAGCTCCAGTAGTCACCTTCCATGGTGTTACCATTGTATCCCTTCTTCCTTGATTTTCCTGTGCTCTCCTTTCTTTTCTAACTTCAGAAGCTCAATGTAAAAAGGCAGAGATGATGGGAAAAAAACTGTGATAACAGCCTTACAGTCTGACTGAGTTTACTACCACAACTTCAGTGTGAAGACTTGCTGCATTAGAGCCATTACCCATTTCTCATGGGTAGCCTCAAACTCACTTAAGATTAATCTAAAATTCTAGTTGACACATTCGCAACAAACAGCCCAAATAGAAGAAAATTTAGATAATTAGAAAGTTTAGATCATTAAACAGGGCCATGTACAACACAAAGAATCTGACAAATATTTCTTTCCCCATGTGGGAGTTGTTAATTTCCCTTAGCAGTCAGTCCTTTAATTTTCAGTGAGTCCTGATTTTTATTCTCCTCAGGGGGAAAGTTCGCCATTTAAATATATTGAGATAAAAAGGTCTTTCCATCCAGGCCTAGAAGAATGAGATCTGTAGTTCTCATCATCCTACTGCTATTGCTGCGGTCCTGCACAATTGTCTTCCCTTACTATTTGCTATATTTGTTTTAAGATACCAAAGAAATTTCTCAATACATAACCCCCTGGCTCCCTTTCAAACTACTATTGTTGATATAACTTCTTTCCCTCTTTCAATAAACTCTTTGCTAGGTCATCAGTGTCTGTCTTTATACTTGGCTTCTTGCAGCTTCTACAAATTGTGAGATTTTTTTGTTCTGTGTGAAGCTCTTACAAGTTGTTGCCTTTTTAGCTCTTCTCTCAACCTGTTCCTGTAATGGTTTTTGATAAGGAACAGAAACAAAACTAAAATTTGAAAGCTTAGAACATCCCAATAGTTGTCGGGATGCAGTCAACATTGCAGTTTGGCTAAACTTTTTTTTATCCATTCATTTTGTTGACATACCTTTACTTATGGTTGTCCTCAGGAACAGAGCTCTGACTAGAACATTAGAGATGTAATTTCTGTATTATGGCACTATAATTAGCTTGATAATTTTCTACTATCCTTGATTCTCAGTGACTTTTCGAAAACCAGACACGGTTTCCTTATTTGAAAAAATGTTACATATCTTATTTGTAAAATATTTTAAGAAATTTGATGAGAAAAAATAGTATGTGGGAGTTCAAATACTTTCCAGTATTTTACTCACATGTGAACACAATGCACTAAGTTACCATATCTAAAACTGTGATGGAGTAATAGTGAGAAGTAACACCTCTGATGATACTGGGAACAGAAAATTTCCATGCCAGTGTCTGAAAGATTGTACTTTTTATTTGTGTGAAAATTTGTGATATTTCATCAAAGGAAAAGCTTTATACTGTTTTTTTGAGAGTGCTCCTAACTGGGTATGTTATTACAGAAACTCCTGGGTATGTCATGTAACATCTGTTTCTACAGAAATCTACTTACTACTCAAGAGAATACAAACAACACAAATTCACCATGGCAATTCTTTGAAATTAAAAATTTTGTAGTGCTTCCCTCTTTTCCTATAATTGTGTCTTATACTAATATTTCATTTACTAATAATTAATTGTGTGATGTTAACAGAACAAGAAGAACAATTTCATATTGAACAAATACAACACTGAAATTTTAAAAATGTGTATTTTTTTTCAATTTGTTTTTGTTTTGTGCAGTATAAAAATGTTAGTTCCTTGCTTGGCAAGATCTTCCTCACAGAGAGGCATTGTGTAATTATAGCTTTTTTCATATTTTTTCACTGTAGCATTGAATTATATAATTTGCCCATTTCTTCATTTTTGTCTCTTCTTTTCTTTTTCTCTCTTTTTTTTCTCACAATTTTTCCCCCATCTGTCCACAGTTACCCTCATAGCATACATTCTCACATCGCAGTGCTTTTTCCTTTACATCTTTGCCAATAGTCTCAGTGCTAAAATTCTATCATTACTGCAAGATTCCTAACCAGGAATCCTCAGTTTTTCTTCACTATATTCAGCCTCTGATACTTTTGTTGTCAGCCAGCATTTTCATCACTGCTTCTGGAGCTGTGCACTGGCGCTGGATCATTCACTCTTTTTTAAATTTATGTCATAGGCAACATGCACAGCACTTGGCCATGTACCTCCTCTGGACTATGTAGAACCCAATGCAGCACAGACTCCATCATCACGGGCTTTTTTCCTCTTTTGAATTTACAAAGTAATGTGGAAGTTGTATTGCAGCTCAACAGAATGGCGTTATCATATTGCAAAAGGAATTTGCTTGCCACAGTGTGTCGGTGTGTGCATGAGGCTGTGTAGGAATGCTTAAGGACCTGCAGACTGCTGGAATAATGTTGGGGCACTGCGAAAAGTGGGAGGTAACAAGCCTGGGGCACTTTTCCATACTGCCTGAGAAGGGCCACTGGTGTATGTTAGTAACAGTGACTGTGTTGACCCAGAACAACAAAATACCAGGGAGAGAGTTAAAATTCATCAGCGTGAACAGTTGACAGTCCAGGGATCATACTCGCTCTCCAGTCTTGTTCTGCTTAACAACCAGGAGGAGACGAAAAGAGAAATTGCTAGATAAGAGATCTGCTAATAATCTGTCATAAATTGCATTTCAAGGAAGGGAAGCAGTTATAAATTGGGTTCTGGAAAGTCAGTGGAGCTTTTTCTTGCACATGAAGGAAATGATGGTATGGATCTTTTTTCTGAATGTAGAAAAGCAGAAGCAGCAGTGATCACCTTATATATACTGCAGACATTAACTTCTTATGCAGGATATGCATTCATTTGAAATTCCCTTCTTATCACAGATAGGTGAGTTTATTTGTGCTCTTGGGTTGTATCTAGAACTCAATCTGCACTGCTTTGACAGCTGAGAAGCAGACCTGGTGAACATAATCTTGTACTCTGTAGTGGTTTTCCTTTTGAAACATGAAGATTTTACCTGTGTCCTCCAGCAGTATTAGGGAAGTTGTGGATTACAACTAGCTAGCATTAAAAAAGTGGAGTAGCAAATGGAAAATATTTTTTTTTTTTTAAAAAGGGATTTTTATTCAACATTATATAGGAGAACGATAAAACGGCTGCTTCATTTACCTGCTGATTGCACCCGTATATGTATTGAAACATTAAAAGACATGCAATGTGTTCCATAAGATTATTTGTTTGTTTTATAAGTATTTTAAAATTGATTCTTGAGATTGTTCATGTGCAGTATTCAATTAAATGTAGAAGACCATACAAGGATTAATAAACAGGTTGGTCAAAATTTGTAAAATAAAACTTGGGAGTTTTTATATGTCTTAATATTAGACTGGCAGAGCCTAGCAACACCTCCATGGGTGTAGGTGGTCTGTAGTCATGGCCTTAATGCCCCTACTCAGTCTTTTACTGGAGAGGGAATTTTCTTTATACAATAAATACATTTTGAACTTCAGTGGTACCAAGATTTTCACAGAGTGACATGGATTTCATTTTTCCATAGATTATGATAAAGCCATTTAATACTGTAGATACAGTGGTAAGGAAAATGAAGACAAATTCTTGTTCATTTGTTTGTAATAGCAAGAGAAACCTGGCAGATGTATTTTTGTACTTATCGCCCTTGTGTTGTTTGTTAAAAAAATTCATCTCACAACCACACAATTTGTGACAAGCAGTATGAGAAGAAAACTCTTTTTTTCTAATATCTCTTTCAAATTATCAATTATCTGTCCATAACTGCTTCTGTGTCAAATTCTAACTGTCTCCAGTTTTGTTTATCTTGTTTTTTTATTCAGGGTCTAGTACTGTCATAGCAGTGGCAACAAACTGAAAATAAATTCTACACTTGTGAATATTACCTATAACTGTATACTGTAGCACATCTTCCCCTTCGTTCTCTTTATGACCCTTAATTTCTTGGATTTAAAGGGATTTCCAACCCTCCTTAGTGCCTACAAATGCTCTTGCAATGTGTGTATAATAAGCAGTAGATTTTCCTTGACTGTAATATATGCCAGATGCACCCATAGGTAACTGAAGGGTGACAAAGTCTTACATCACTATCTTCCCTTTGCTTACTTATCTTTAAGCTCTACTAGTTTAGGGCATGTAATATCCACTTTTTTCCCCTTCCTTTCCCTTCCCTCTTCCATCAGACCTCTCCATAGCATATGTCACTCTCACTGTCCTTTCCGATATTTTCTGAAAGCTCAATTAAACTTTAAAACTTGTCACAAACAGTAAAAGATGAAAGTCTTATTTTAGCTTTCACTGAAGAATTTTTAATATTCTTCTGAGAATCAAGATTTTCTGTTGTGCAAAAATTTCACAGCAGATATCCTCATAATTCCAGGTATTCTAATTGACAAGGGTCCACATGCTACCCACAGCATAACATGGGATGAAAACACTTGCAAACTGGACCCAAAGTGTTTATTAAAGTTCGCATAGATTCAAATAAAAATACAGGAGTTTTAAATAATCTTATTTATGTAATGCCAATTATTTTCCAGTGCCTCCTTTTTTGTCCTCTATTGGCAAGAAATGCTTTCTGACAAATATTAATTCTAGATTGTGCATTTTCACAGATAAGGACTGTCTCATTTTAAGATGCCTCATGCTTCCACTTAATGGGAAACAAGCAGTCAATAACATTTTTTTTCATTTTTTACTTCACTGAAATGCTATTCTGATTTTGATATTGTAGATAATACAGCCAGTATCCTGACAAGACGAAGGAGATACAGTCGAACCACCCAAGATACCTATTACCTCCCAGTTTTGATTTCTGATGGAGGAGTGCCCCCTCTCAGCAGCAGCAGCACCCTCACCATCCGGGTTTGTGCTTGTGAGAGGGATGGACGAGTGAGAACTTGCCACGCTGAAGCTTTCCTCTCCTCAGCTGGCTTGAGCACAGGAGCTTTAATTGCGATCCTGCTCTGTGTCATCATTCTCCTTGGTAAGCCATTTGCAACACTCAGCAATCCCTCTCGGAATGTGGCAGGGCACAAGTTTCTAACATGCTATGCTTTTGAACCAGTGGTTGCCTGGTGGTAGGAGGCAATTAGAAACACATAGCTGTGATTAGGGGAGAAAGGTTGAACTAAAATTAATAGGGAAAAATGTCTTTAAAGTACATCATGAATATCTGGACTCGAGTAGAAATTATTTTTCAGAGGTTATCAAGTAATTAGCACTGCAGATCTTTTTTCCTGTAATTTGTAAAGATTTCAAAAAGGGACTGACTCTAATTCTGTGTCTTGAACAGTGTGAAAAATGATAGAAAATAGATGGGGAAAGCTTATTGAAATGCATTATGCTGTAAGAAGCACCATTAGCACTCTACAAAAGCCATTTCTTAATTACCTTTGTGGAATAAACTGATAGCAAAGTACAACATAATCCACAGGGGCAAGGGACATAGTAGACTATAAGCAGACCCATAAGATCAATGCCAATGAAAATGCATTTCCTCTTGACTCTTTTCAGTTTTTTTTATTTTCCCAGTCCAATTTGAATGCTGCCCTTTAGTTAATATTGTGGTTGGTTCTGGTTTCGGGTTTTTTCTGTCAGAGGCACAACTTGCTGCAAAAACAACTCTGTGTTACTCATGTGACTTGCTGCATTCTTATACAGATGAGAAGAGCTAATAGTAATTGCAGTGTGACTGACATAGGATCTTTTGAGGATTTTTTTCCCAAAGACTATATTTTCTAAGGACTACTTTCCTTACAGCTTACTCTAGAATTTTCTTGTCAGAAGGCTGTTTTAAAATATCTAGTTATGCATTTAGTTTACAATTTTGTATTTTATTACACAAAATTGAATATTCATAAGAAAAAAAAATTAGCTTTTTACATGTTAATTCAATTTATATGCTAAACTTTCAATTTAATGAAGCACTGAAAGACCTGGACTATGCTTCTGAAAAATGCCAGCTCTCGTTGCTCATCTCTCATTTACCTGAAAGAATGTTATCTCCATTTATCTACTTTATGAGATCCCTGATAAATTAGGTAGCAGATGATCCCAAATACCAGTACTGAAAACATCAGCCTGAAAATATTTTTGGCTTAGTGTCTGCTATTTCTGTAGCATATTCAGATGTAGACTTTAAACCTACTCTAATATCTGCAGTTTTCTCTTTAGCAATTGTGGTCCTTTTCGTCACCCTAAGACGTAGCAAGAAGGAGCCCTTGATCATTTCAGAAGAAGATGTCCGGGAAAACGTTGTGACATATGACGATGAGGGCGGCGGAGAGGAAGACACGGAAGCATTTGACATCACAGCACTGCGGAATCCATCTGCTGCTGAAGAGCTAAAATACCGGAGGGATGTTCGTCCTGAAGTGAAGCCTCTGTCTAGGCATCATCCCTCATCAAGCCTTGACAGTATAGATGTTCAGGAGTTCATTAAACAAAGACTGGCAGAGGCTGATCTGGACCCCAGTGTGCCCCCATATGACTCCCTGCAGACATATGCCTACGAGGGTCATCGATCAGAAGCTGGGTCTATCAGCTCTCTGGATTCAGCAACAACACACTCTGACCAGGATTATAATTACCTTGGAGACTGGGGACCTGAGTTCAAGAAGCTAGCTGAACTCTATGGGGAAATAGAATCAGAAAGAACAACTTAGTTGGTAATTCCCAGGACAGAGAATTTCCTAAGCAACTGGACAGATAATGACAGCAACGGTAACAAAAAAAGTGAATACAGTACTTGGAACTGAGTAAGTTGTATGCAGTTACTGTAGAACAAGTGCCCTTTTCATATTTGAAACTGGGTTCTCCAATTGGAAGAAAGTCAAATTTTGAAAAATACAGAAAAAAGAATCTATTGTCCCTTGTGTATTTTTTTTATTTGCTCAATAAAGTCTCTGGTACCATATCTGCAACAATACCTAAAGTAAAGCCAAGCGAGGACATTTTTATTGCAATATGTGTAACATCTCCAAGCTACAGTAAGTTTATGGTCATGTCTCTTTAAGAAGTGAGCTAACGGAGGATAAAATCTCTTGCAGGTGGTTGTGATGTTGCATTTGTAGCTGTGCTCTAGGCTTTGTGATCCCAACGTGAGGTAGCCAATGGGGTTTACTATCATTGTGAGCAGTGCTACCAGTCTGTTTCCTTTACAGAGGTGATAAGCCACACCCGTCCTCTTAAATAAATGGTCCTTTGATGATTTAATCTTACTGAATTAGCAGGTTGCATTGAGAAGCTGTCATTTCATTGTGTCCTTCATAATCTTGTCATCCATAACCAGCAAACAGATGGAGGGCATCATTGTCTGTAGCTCAAACACAGCTCTAGCCCATAACCCCAGACCTGCTCTGTTACTGCCTGCTAGAGGAACTACTGTTTACAGTGTTGTACTTTTTCTTTTTGTCTTTTCGCAGGAACATCATTCATTTAAATGGAATAAGCCCAAAGTACTCTATATGCAGCGAAGCAGATGAAGCATAGGCTTTTTTAATAAAAGCAACAATGGCAGCACCATTAAACTATGCAGTTGTTTGGTTCACTGTGCTTCACTTATGACAAGAGCTAAAGCTTTTAAAATCTTTTGCTGGTCTGAGTCCAGGAGCTGCAACTGTTTGTTTAAAACACAGAGTTCTTAATCATAATGTTTTTCTATTTCTGTGTGTGACTAAAAGCAAAATAGAGCTGCTGGTAAGACATCGGGATAGCAGAAATTGAAACAAGGAGAATAAGATTATGATGCTTTTTTCTTTTAAGTTCAATTTACTGATATTTATTTTTCTTAGAGTAATTGCCACCTAAGCAGAACAAGATGTTTTTTCCCTATTTCAGGCATCATGGAAACAGGAACATTTTAAGTCAGTGAAGGAAATATACCATTACTGTGGTTCCTATGGATTAAGTAAATTGATTTCTTACATTAGTAACTTTATAGCATTGCAGAACTGATAGTTCTCCTTAAAATTGTAGGCTGCTTAACACCTAATCTAGCAATGTTGGTTTTTTTCCCCTTTTTTAGCATTGCAGCTGCAGAACTGCTAAACAGTTCTGCTTAACATAGCAGGCTGCTTATCACCTCATCTAGCAGATTCTGATTTTTCCTTTGTTTTGTTTGAAATTTAATCTTTTCCTTATCTTTCCGGTGATAATACTGTGACAGGACCAGGAACTCATAATATACCATGAAAGATTATGACCTATAATGCACATGATCTATTAAGAGTCCTCTGCTTCTAATTTTAGCTCTACTTAGGGAAATGGACTTCTTCCAGTATGCATTTGATAGGAAAACTGTCCAGAGCAGAAGCTGGGTACTGCTTTCTTACACTGTGCTCTGGTGTGCAGAATGATACAGATTTGTATGCTGCACTAGGTTCCTCCCACTGCCTTTTAGGTGCCACTTACATTCAGCTTAGTAAAGAAGCGTCTATATTTATTGCTGATCTACTGTGAGCCACACAGGTGAACCAGATGATTAAACCTTCTTTTCTTTCCTCTATGGTTGGGTGGGTCCTAGACATGACTGAAATTTCTCATCAGTTCTACTTTGAAGAGTCTGGTTTGTTTTTTTTTTAATTTTAAATAAACTACTTCCAGAGATGTAGTTGACTGCTTTTGATTTAAAAAGCCTTCTGGAAAAAATAGCAAGTAGCTTTGTAAGAAACTTTTCACACTCCAAAAGTATTAGTTGCACTGTAGTTACAGAATTGGATTTTAGTACACTTTTTTTATTTGAAAATTGTAATATTTCTTCTTTCAGAACCTGAACCCACAAGAAAATTTCGTAGGGAAAATGCCCTGAACCCTAAAATATTATGTTGATGACTTGAAAGTAGTTTAATAATTTGTGTTAATTTTTAAAATTTTTTTATGAAATACAGAATCTTCTAGAAATGCATTTATGGAAATAGTCTTACTGTAGAATGAAGTTAGACAGATGTTTTAATGCAGTAAGAGTTACACACAACGTATGGTTTATATATTGTCTTTTTTTGGAGGTAGAGCTAGAGTATGTTTCAGTTTTGTCCCAAATGAAGGTAGTAGTGTGCGATTTTATTTGGAGAAATTTTCTTTTTATTTAGGTCACACTTGCTTTATGCCAACATCTAAATTTTTATATTGTATGAATAGAGTGTTAAAAACAAAATGTTTCAGCATTACTACTGCCATAACACTCTGTATCACAGTTGCATGAAAATTGCATTCATTGTTGTATTATAGTTTTGAGAACTAGGTATTAGTTATCTTTATGTCTGTTCCCTCTGGCCCTACAGCAAAGCAGGGAAAATCAATTGTATTTTGTGTTTTAAAGCAGTGTTCTTGCCATTGTTTGGGTTTTTTTTTTTTTTGGTTTGTTTTTGTTTTTGTTTTTGTTTTTTGGGTTTTTTTTTGTTTTGGGGGTTTTTTTATTTGCATCGTAGAACATTAAGGCTTGAAGGCAACAGAAGTGCAGTGACATAAGCCAATAGTCACTCCTTATGTTAATGGTCTGTTTAAGTTAATAATATCTCAGAGAAATAAGAATCCCCTTTTCACCATTCCTGGTGCTCTCTTTGCTGCTGTACAGCATCATACCCCAGGAAAGCTGAATCCTTTAAAACTCTGCAGGGTTATTGAGACGCTGCTTCTGTGATGCTGCGGTGTGTCCTGTTTGGTATGTCCCATCCACAGTGATCGCCAAATGTGCTTTTCTATCATGATATGTCTGCATGCTTGCTATGCTTACTGTTTTTTATTCAAATACACATCACAGTGTCGTGTTGTTTGCATGACAAATAACAGAATATTAAATCTTCTGGGCCACAGAAGAAGGCCTCACAGTGCAGAAAGAACAGGTTTACAGATTTATTATCCCAATCTCACAATTTTTTCCTTTGGTCCTTTGTGTCCTAAAAGCAAATTTAAACTATATTTGAGAAATTATATATTGACCTAGATTGAATTGGAAGAAAGTTAACGCTGTATGCCAGGGATGGCGCAATCATTTTGTAACATTGCTGATTTAAACAAAGTATACATGCAGTGAAAGTATTGTGGGAAACACTTTCTTAGTTTATGATTATGTCTGATTATATAGACTATGCTTAAAGCTTTCATGAATCTTTTGTGTATTCATATTCTCAAATATTTTCCTATTAGCCTAAATAGTAATCCTGTTGCTGCTTAACAACTCTATGCTGAAAACTTCCAGTTTGACTTAAACTGGAAATACTGGGTAAAGTTAAATGGCACATGCAAAGTGATACTTAAGGGCTTTTCTATTTACAATTTGATTTCTGCAACAACCATTCTACTAATACTACATTTCCACCAAAATAATTAGTTACATTCCTTCAAACAAACCCTCTTTCTTGTAATGGCGAGGGCACTCAGTATGCTGTAATCTTGACAAGTCATCTGAAGAAATGATCAGTATGAAAATTTTAAAATGTGAAACTATATTGTTGAAGTCAAACCTGTCAAAAATGTAGTTTAATGCACTTTAAAGGTAAGAAAGAGCTTGAATTCATCTGGCGTTAAATTACGGTTCATACATTGAAAACAAATTAATTGGTTTGCCAGTGTTACCTTTTATTACATACACATAGAAGACTGTAAAAGTTGAAAGTAATTTTACTCTGTTATGCACTTTAATTTTTTGCATTCTTCTTAGGAAACCAAAATGACTGCAAACATTTTGAGTTTTAATTCCAATTGATACAGTTGTTTAAATTGTGACTGCTGAAAAAAAAGTCTATGTGAAAGTATTCCTTCTGGTATTTAAAAAGAATTACAAAATTTCTGTGGTCTAAAAATTTTTAAAATCATCCTTTAGAAAATCTGAGTATTGGACCAGTCTGGAATTAACCAAATTCATAAGCTCACACAAGGGTAACAAAGGGAGTATTCTGAATGCAAAGAAGGATATGAAATTATGCTGCCTAGTGTTACTTTGTGGATTATAAAGTGCTAAGATCTTGTACTTGAAGTACATAGAAATGGCACAGTGCATTCTGTGGAACACTAGAAGTGTGTTGCAAGTTTTGGGCCATCCTTATTTTTCCAAAGTCTCCAAAAATATATATATATTTTTTAACAAAAGAGTAATGTAAAGTATACCTCCTTATGCAAGTGTTACTGATAGAAATTGTTACATTTTGTTTTAATAAACAAAAGGGACAAAATCTTTTATTTGTATTTTTCAAATAAAATGTGCTCTTTGCTATGGTGACGGATTATTGTACTCCTCATCACAACTCAAATGTGTTATTTTGTCTTCACTCCTGTGTTCTATACTCACCAAGGAACCAAAACATCTAAAGACACTTTGTCTTTACAACTCAGATCTGACACAGTTATATTAATGAGGCCAATGCCAGAAGCGGAACGGGAACTTGATCTTTAATTCCTGATATTGCACTTGGATGTGCCACTCTTTCAAAGACTGTCTCACGTGATTATTGCTACAGATGGATAGGGATAGAGACACCATATAAGATACTTTACAACAGACTGCAGTATAGCTGCTAAATGGTTCATTACTTTTACTTGTGGCAACTGTTCCTCTCCAACCATCACTGAAACTGAAATACAGTGTTATAGGGTGAATACATTATCCACATGAGTGAGTTGGGGAATTGCACATCTATGAATCCAGAATGGTGGTAAAAGCCATGGTTATTATCCTAAGTTGACATAGAAGACAGAAACAGGCAAGGACATTTACAGTCATCAAGCTCAGTCATAGGTAATGCAAGTGCTCAGGAATCACTCATTCTTACTCGAAGGAATTAACAGGCTTTATCAACGAATTACATCTTAGAAAATAATGATACTGTGGCTCAAAACGAACTTGTTGCATGCAAAGCTGTCTTTCACAGACTGAAATAAAATCCAAAAATAAAGCTAGGGTGGACAGGAAATGAAAGTAGAATTTTCTTGTTGAGCCCTACTTACTCTATTGCGAACAAGCCAATTTAGATTGTGCACCACCATACTATGCAATTTTCATGTGTGCCTCACCACAGACCCATGAAAAAAAAAAAGGTTATGGTAAGATAATATTTGCAAGATAAATATTGTCAGCCTGAATCCGAATGCAAGTTCAGGGGGGTTTTGTGGTATTTTGTCTTAGCAAAGCTTACTATCATCTTATCCTGAAATTGATTTTTAGTTTGTTTGGAATCCATACTACTTCTACGTGTGGCAAGTGTATTGTTTATACTTAGGTGCAGAGAGTGTCTTCAAAAGCTAGAAGGTTTTGCTTATGAGTTTAGCAGGCCTTTTCTGTGGGCTTCATGATTCCATGTAGCATTTTTGTGTCCTTGCAACTCCTCACAAGTCCATCAAGGAAGACCCGGAGATCGAACAAAGTTTCCACACTAGCTGTCTCTTAATCTGGTTTGTTCTGGAAGTACATGCTCTGGAGCATATTATAGCTGATAGGCAGTCAGTACCCGCTGATATATCCTCATCCTGCAGAGCTACCCTCAAAACAAAAATGGACATTGGGATTAGCACTCTTAAGAAGGATCATAAAGCACAGAGACCTTGGAAGGTGTTGGATTCCTAGCCAAACCTGAGTAAAATGAGAATTCACAAGAGCTTCCACCATAGTGGACCTTGTCACCATACACATTAAATGTCCAAATAGCTGGACATCTCAGTTCTCTCTTGTCTGGAAAGCTCAGTAAAGGGGCACGTAAATAAGTGAACTGCTCAGACATCAGAATTGCCACATCTTCTTCTAGAGTTCAGGGTAGGAATGGACCAGTCTTAACACATTTGTCGGGCTAACAGTGTGAACACAATTCTGAGACATTCTGCAGCTCTAAAAGACACTTTTACCTGCCACATTAACTGTTTTGAAACAAACAGGATTGCTCTCAACCTTATTAAGATTAGGCATTGTTTCATTAAATTTGAATTGTTATCCTTGGTTTATGAGCAATTCTTTCGTTTATCTTTTGGAACTGATCAGGAGACAAAGCACCTACAATTAAAATTCAGCCCTGTTTTGAAGTCTTGAGCACACACAGCTAACAGCCAGTTTCATTATTGGATTTGGGCTGAGCAAAAATCAAACACTGCTTGTGTTTGAAGAGTAAAGCTCACTCTTAATAAGCAAACTATTTTTTTTTTGCTAGTGTAGGTCTATTGATTTGAAACTATGTTTGATGTGAAAAAGTGTATGAAAGTACACACATTCTGATTATGCCATATAAACCACATTCTGATTTCTCAAAAAGTAAACACAGTTCACAATCTGTACTATGTACAAACTATATAAACTTTTTTTAAAAATCAAACTTGCATTTTCCAGATAGTTCCAACGCTTTGTGCTACATAAATTTTCAACTATGAAACTGTAACACAGAGTAGAATAATTGAGAGATCAAAATCTTGTTAATCTCTAGCTGCTCTAAGTATAAAAAGGGGAAAACTTGAAAATATGTTTCTGTATTATACAAATTGGATTATCAGCTCTGAAAAACAAGTACTTGCATATGATGTTGGGAACAATAAAAATAATTATGTTATTGTTCTTTCTGACTTGTTTTTAGCATATTTTTTTCATGTAGATTGCCAAAATATGCCTTAAGTGATGACTGAGTTATGTAACTGTGAGTATAGCATGCAATTTTCTGAGAGAAGGAAATGAAATGTAAAGTAAAACTCTCAAATCTTGTATGTGAAACAGAAGCTCAGACTCTTTAGGCTTATCAGAAACCACTACCTCCTAAACACATTCTATCCCACATAGTGCAATTTAAAAAAAAAAAAAAAAAAGCTCTCTAATGCTCACTTGATGTTACATCCTTTCCAAATGACCGTTTCGTGTATCTTTATCAATTGTTTTTTGGGTTTTTTTTTACTTTCAATATGACTCACTGCATTTTTTTTTAAAAAGTCTCTTCTTTTGATTTCCTCAGAACATTAACAAGTCACTTCTGTTGAATTTGTTGGAAACTCTGTCAGAAGGACAGTTCTTTCACTAAGTCCAGGATAGAACTTCTCACCAAAATCTGCAGGGACTAATCAATAACTAAGTGGTTAAAGCACTTTATAATGGATGTGCAAGACTGACTTCAGAGCAGGATGTTAGATGAGGATCTCCCACTTCAGCTATTCCTTTATCATAATCCCACATTAGAAGTTTCAATGAATTTTGTTTCAATTATTGTTTAATGAGCATTTTTGGGTAATACATCATTTTTGTTTTCTGTCAAGCTCTGTGGGGCTGAGGCATCCTGTTACGTATTTTTCACTTTGTATCCTGCTTTACTGTTTCTTTTTTTTTTTTTTTCCCTACCCCTTTTTGCGCTGGATGCTTGAAGCACTGCAGTATAATAACTTAGGTTAAAAATATCAGGGGAATCTAGGAATAAAACATCATCTCTCTGAAAAAATGGAAATACTTTTCAGTGGTATCAGATGCCAAGTGTACTAATCTTCATTTTTCTACCCTAGGGCAAACATTTAAATTGGACTTTATAGCAGCTGAATTCCTTACCTTTTTTTGCCTGCATGATATTACAAAATTTAAATCACCTTCTATTATAACCTAAGAAATCTTACTGGTCTTTATATTGTCCAAGACCCTAGTGTCCTAAGTCACACAGAAGATGACATTTGCTTAAGTAATTACTTACTTAAAGGGCAAGATTTCTCATTTCAGTGTTACAAAGCAAAGACTTATAAGGGAGAGAAGGGAATTATAGGAAGCATGAAGAGCAATGGAAGAGTAATAGAGCAGACAGCAAACACCAGAGGAAGGATGTGATTACACAGAAATGATCAGAAATATGCCACAAAATAAAATACATAGTAACACAGGACTGATTTTTCAGTAAGGTATTACAATTGTTATTGTAAATTTTATGAATTAAAATTGCAATCTTTTATGACTAGTGTCCTTCAAGTTGATAAAAACATAAGTTATATGTGATACATAATGGGGATGGGTCAGGAAATCCAGAAAAAAAAATGCAGTGGAAAATGGACATAATTAAAAGCTATTTATTAATTTCTTATTGTGTTTCTTTATATTGTTCAGCTTATGCTAAATTCTGTTGCTTATCTTATAATAATCCACACTGCTGTATCAGTCATATACACACAGATTCCCAGTGGTACGCCTAGGTTTTTGGCTTGCTAATTTGACATCGATTTTGAAAGCATTTAGTTTGTTTTGCAGGAAGTTTTGGACTGTACTTTTCTAATGAAAAACTGCTACAACTTTCTCACTTCTGGAGCAGAATTTTAATTTTTCTGACAAAGATTATAGATAGCAAGAAGAGTGACAAAAGATACTCAGATGGCTGCAGGTGAAAACAGTTATGTGTCTACTTACAGGATCCTATTACTTTTTGCCTGGTTTGTATCCCCACAAAATACTATCAGGGCTCACAAGGCATTGGAGAAAGCTGTGGTCATGATGTACATAAGAAAACCTGCGCTAACGTGTTCTATTTCTTTCACATCTAACCAAATTTCCGGTTAGGTGAGTCTGATATGACTTCATTGCTCACACTTTGTTTAGCTTCTGTAAAAAAAAAAAAGAAGGCACAAAGATATAGACATTGCATAAAACAGAGAATATAAATGCGCAATACGTGCACCTTATGCTATATCCAGCTTACTATCTAAGCTTTATCCCTACAAGGACAAAGTGAAAAGGGGCAAAATCTTAGGCTGTCTTGGACATTCAACCTCTGCACTGGATTCTCAACTGTCAGGTCAATGAAATAATAATTTTAATGTGTACTTGCAAAGATGCAGTGTGTCAATTGAAAAGTGACTTTGGACAGCAGATTAGACTTGAACTCAGACTGTCTCTTCCCAAGTTATATTTTAGAAGGAAAGAACACATTTTGAGAAAATGGTTCAGATGATGGAAACATCCTAATTCAAGTGAGAGGAAAGAGTATTTGGTGTCTTGTAGAGTTCTGCATGATTCTGACAGCCAGGAAGATGCTGTGATGTGTTACTGTGGAAAAGAAAACTTTTGGCCTCTGAAAGTGAAAAGACTCTCCTTTCTTTCAAAGTATTTTATGACAGACATTATTGCAGCTTGACAGGATTTATCCTGAATGTGAGAGGTTGTGATGGTCAATCTGTCTTTTTGCACTTTGGGTGGTTCCTGATTTTGGTGCAGTCTGCATGGTCCCTGGTATTGCTCAGGAGCATCCCATTCTTGACAGAGTTTTTAATAAAAGTCTGATGGTAAATTCACTTGGTTCAAAAAATTAATAAGAAACACTGAACATTTCAGTTCAAGGTCACTAGCTCATATTTGACGTGGAAATGCAAAATGCAAACGTTTAACACTAAATGACTACTTCTTTACAGGAAATTTGTTTCTAATCTTGCTTCAATGTTAGTAGAGAAAACCCACATGATGGCAGTGCCAAGGAAATGGTCACTCAGTAGGCACCATATGCCTGTCTGCTCCTAATTATATTCTGAATCACTTGTCGGACTACAGGCATTTGACAAGTAATCTTACAACAGACCTATCTAATTTTTAAGTAAAAGCACTATGGCTTTTTCAGCACAACATTCCTTCTCCAGCTTGCACCCTTGCTACATCGCTGCTGTTCCCAGATTGCAGTGGAACTAAAGAATTTTTGGATGATGAGGATCTGAACTTCTTGCTGCTGAATAAACATCAGCTGGAGATTTGCTACCTCAGGAACCTTAACACCTACAAGAGGCTGATAAAAGCTCTCATCCAAGTGTTGACAGAAACAACATGAATAAAAATAAAACAGAAGATGTTTGGTAATTGAAGTCCAAGAGACAGATGAACTAAGGAAAATATAAGAATGAAACATTTCTGTGAGAAGTGGAATAAATAACTTACTGCTTCTGGGTGATTTGATATATCTGGGTATTTACATTGGAAAATTTATTGATGAGCAAAAGTCCTTGTTACACTTTTTTGAAATTGGTAAAGGATAACTACACAATGCATACAGGAAAGAGGAATAGCCAGATGGGATCCAGTAATAATGGACATGAAACTGTAGTTCGCTTGGTGACAAGCAGGCTCTTCTTTATATATGATGATATAGAATCAAGGCAAAATATTTTGTATGTAAGGACAGTACAGTAGAAGAAAACTTGTTCCTTGAGCTTACTTAACTAAAAGTGAAATGCTGTTCCATGAAAAAGAAATTATGATGCATCCATAAACAAATATAATTTTCATGTCTCTGTCATTAATTCCCTATCTGTCCTTAAGAGATACCCTAATATATGTTTACTAACAAGGAACTAATTTTTTTTCCAGTCTGTAACAAATTAGTCCCCACTGTTCATACATGCTTTCCTGAAATCAATTCTCTCCATATATAGGTGTACTGTAAAGAGAAGATGCTAAAAGAAAAGATGCTCAAGCTTCCAAGTCATAATTTCTACTAATCTGGAACCTTAAATCCAGGTGATTTAGAATCTCAAATTTAATGTTCAGCTTTGAAAATCCATTTTTGTTAAGTACTTCAAGAAAGTGGGGCAAAAGTGTAGGAAAAGTCCAAAACCTACACATTCAATTATGAAAATATTCTTAGAAATTGTCTAGAAACTGCCACAAAAAGCAAAACCAAGTGGACACAGCAATTCCTAGGATATACAAGGGAAAAGTAAACCTAGTTTACATGGACGCCAATCTTATAGGTTTTCTTGAAGGTGTCAACAAGCCTTTGAATCAGGGTACTATGATGTAGTCACTTGGATTTCCAATAAGATTTTGATGAAGTTTTTCATAAAACGTATAATGGAATGACATAATCTTCAGCAGATTTAAGAACAGGAAACAAAGTACAGGGATACTTGACAAGGCTTCTCAGTGTAAAGAGCACTGTTAGGCATTATTTTAGGACTGGAATCTTTTGATTGAGCCAAGGATAATCTAGAAAAGCAAACTGGGAATACTTCCAAAGCAATCAATGGATCATTGCTGCATGAGCTGAAGTCGTGGTTGAAACTTTAAAAAATGCAAGGTAATAGGAAAAAGCAAAACCTACCCAAAATGCACCTGTGCCATGATCTCAGAATAAATTTATTACTCAGGAAGAATATTTTGAGTTGCTGTTTCTAACTCAATGTCTGCTATGCGGTGGCCAAAACCAATATAAATAAATCTGGTATTAAAATTTATTAGGCATAAATTTTATGTCTTAGGGAATAAGAGAAAAAACAATAAAAAAGTGTCATTATGCTATTTTAAAAATCCAGAGTGATTCCACATTTCACTACTCAATAAAACAGTCTGTTCCCATATGAAAAACAAGAGAAAGCACACAGAATTCAAGAACAATGTTAATAGTTGTGAAATAGTATGCATATCAAGAATTTTTAAAAGTTAGGAGCGTTCGCTATGGAAAGGAAATGAGTCATGGGAATAATATCTAATAAGTAAAAAAAAAAAAAATCAAAATTAGAACTGACATGTGGGAAATAAACAGAAAACTACTATTATTATTTTTCACAATAAAAAAGTGAAAAGAAGAAAACAGGAACTATGAGTTTTTAGTTAACAGATTTGAAATAAACACAATTAGATACTTTTTCACATGACATACAACTGAGTGGCAAAAGTCCACAGCTGATAGAGGTTTTTTTCCATGACAGATGTGGCTTTGGAAGTCACATAGCTGCAATTTGTTCTTAGGTATGGTGTTGTTGACCTGCAATATTGTCCTGTTTTTTTACCTGGTGACAATGGGGGTAAAAAAATCTGCCTTCTGACAAAGAGAAGAGTTACTAAAAATGAGACCAAGTATCAATAGCATTAAAACTGGTTCCAGCATTTCATGCCTAATAGTTTGGAATATGAAGAACCCATCATATAATTTCCAGCCCTGTAATACTTACCTCCGTCCTCTTCTGTATCTTTTAAATCTGCACCACCCAGTTACAGATGTAGTTCATGAACCTTCTTCAGCCAGCTAGGTTCATCCGTAGATAATGCCAGTCAGGAAAATGAACCCACATGTTCTTTTAAGGTCCAATGAATTATGAAATGGAAGTCAATGAACTGCTGGCCTCTACTCATCCTGTACTGTCCACCGGCTTCTATTATCCCATTCAAAATGCTCTGAAGTGAGTCATTACTTAATTAAATTACTGAGAGCTGAGATTACAGAGAAACCACATAAAGTATTCAGAGAATCAGTTTTAAAGAGAAATAGAAATGTGAACCACTGTATTTCTCAACTATTAATCACATCACCTGTGACACTTAGGGGGTTCTTTCCTTTTATGCATGAGACTGTAGCTGACAAAATACCTGTCGAGAAATTAACTCAGCTATGTGCTTTATTCAGTATTAGAGTAGCTCAAAACCAACTTTGAAATTAATGATTCCAGCTGTGTATGTTAAAACTTGAGAAATTCAAAGTAAGCCCAACTAACTGTTGAAATCCACCCATTGCTGAAAGTGGTTATTTAGAAGTATATATTGAACTATCACATCTTTTGCTTCAAATGTGGTAAATTGAAAGAAAAGAAATTAATATTTTAAGCATATGAACTTATAAATTTTTCATTGTACATGTAATAAGCAAATAAATTATTCATATTATGCAGAAGGAAAAGACATGTGTGGCCAAAACACATTTACTTCTTACCGGCAAATTAGTGAGTGGCTTTATTATAATTATTCCTCTTCTTGCCAGGGCCCAAATTTTTTTAATGAATCACTCTTAGTTATATTTGCTGATAAAATTTTTTACTGTTTATGTAAAAATAGACTGTTTTGTAGGAAAAAAAAGTTGCTTACTGAGAAAAAAAGTCATGCATTTAATTTAACCAAAGACATTGATTATGGTAAAATATATGTATGGGACTAGGACTATGAATGGCTCTGTGGAGGTCTTTCTGTGTGTAAGCATATCAAGTAAATACATTTAAACTTCTAATTCTCACTTCCTCTTGCAGAATGAAGATTGCATTCTTTGCATACTAAGAGTTTATTGCTAATACAAAAAAATTCTGTGGGGTATTGATTGCTTTGCAGTGAGCTATTTCTTCCTTCCTTCTTTATCAGTGGAACATTTATTTGTTTCTTGTCTTTAAAGTTCATCATTCTACCCAGGCTTGTATCTAGCTTACAGCATTTTATTGGCTCGGTCAATGTCATTTGAAATGTGACAGCTACCACCCATGGTTAACAGCTTACTTATTTATACTGTAATCGCACCACTATGCTGGCCAAAATGGTCATAAAATCAGTTAGGTATGGGCATTTAATGTGCTTCTCCCCAAAATGTAACAGAAAATATTGATCATATAAATGCCAGTTTAATTTTGAATATTTTGAATATTCTAAGGAAGCAGCCTTATATTACAAAGTTCTGCTTACAGATCGAATTTTACTCAGTAAATCAGATCCTCCCCTTCCACAGACTCAATCTATGGATACATCCCCCTGATATATTGTTTCATTTTAAACATGTTAAATATATGGTAAAATTAAAAACTTGATTTGAATAAAGAGTAAGAGACAGTGCCCTAAAGAGAGAAGCAGAAAGTCATAGCAAAGCAACAAATTTCATGCACTCATGTCAAACCAGGCAGATTTTATTCTTGTACTAAAGAGTTTCAATACATCATCTTTACTATTGTGTTTATTTGAGAGAAGCAAGGTTGGTTTTTTTGATCAAACTGAAATAAAAGTCTTTCTGATTGCTGATATATACTAACTGACTGGGATATTCTTTCTTATACATTTGGGATAGCATTGGAACTAAATTATTTCTGTTTGATGTATTTGTATTTATGTGTCTGTTTTTCAGGATGAACCACAAGACTGAAGGGACCACTTAATTCTGGGATGGCTCCCCTGCTCGGCTGCTTCCATTTGAAATAGGTTCAAATTTTCTTTTTGTTCAAAGACACTACCCTGACAGCCTTCCTGCGGGAAAATCGTTTCTCATTCCAAGATGTTGGGGGCACATTAAGGTAGAAATGGCAGTGGGTGGTGTGTGCTTAGAGGCATTTAATTTTCTGTTTCAAAAATCCCAGGGTGGCCACAGTTCTGGTCTATATTTTGGTCATGACTGATGCCTCTGCATTACCTAAGAGCCTTACAGAGCATGCAGAATATTATGTATGGGAAAAATATGACTGATGTGTGAGATTCAAACATCTTTTATTCAAAAATTTTCTATTTTAACTGCTCTACATGAGACAAAATGCAGATAACTCCCTATAAATCAAGGCTCTGGTGTTAAAAGAGATAATGATGGGGTTTGTCCTTCTGTCCTGCAGAATCACAGTCGCAGGCTGACCTACATTAGTGTAGTGCTTCTCCTGAAGCCTAAATTTTGTGCAGCTGGGCATGATGAGCTATCTTTTGTATATTGCTGGATGGAGTGAAACTGCTTCCCAGCAGGGCTTTCTAGATGAATCTTTACTGTAAGTCACACATCCAACTGCAGTGTATTCATACTGTTGTCAGAAACACAACACTAAGAAAGGTTTCTGTATGAAGAAGTCACACAGTTCAGCACTTGGGAGTCATGGCTGTTGATGTCTTGTCATGGAATATAGGCATGAGGGAATAAGTAGCTCTGCTTTCCCATACTCCTGGGAGCTCAAGTATTTGTTTAGGTTGTTTGGCATTTAGATCTCTGTCTAATAGGAGATTTGATTTCATTTGTTACCCTCAAGACTGGGTGGACAAGGTCCAGACTCCCCTAATGCAATTACACTGGCTTGTTTTTCTTTTTGTTTGTAAGTAAACTTGATTTTAACTTATTGTATGATTTGACTCTTGGGCACGGCAGAAATGCAAGCAAATAGGAAATCTAGAGCAGGAAAACATTTCCTTAACTTCTCTGTTTTACTTACATTCTTCAGTTAGTGGAAAATAAATCATTAGCAACTCTAAAGATTTCAAAGATTTAATGATTAATTTTTGCTATCAGGTCAGGGTAGACAACTGTATAATGATTTATGTTAATGTGTTCTTGTGCATTTGACTTGCCAGCCATGTGCTGGCGTCGCTTCTGTCCCAAGCATGCTGCAGCAGGGCTGGTCTCCATCTCCCCACAGCCCTGTGCTTCCTGCCCATAGACGCCACTAAGCACCCACTCCCAGGCCCAAATCCCGGCCACTCCACCCAGGGGTCATCCCTGCAGCCCACCCTCGCTGTCAAAGTCTGGGCATCTGGTCACATCACAGCCATGATCTATCCATATGCCTGCCATTCCTTTTTCAGGCCAAGGCTGGGCCAATCAGAAATGGTGATAACATCTCTGTAGTAACATATTTAAGAAGAAAAAATGACTGTGCAGTTGTAATTGCAGCTGGAGAAGAGAGGGGCGAGAACATGTGAGAAGAACAACTCTGTAGACACCAAGGTCAATGCAGAAGGAGGGGCAGGAGGTGCTCCAGGCACCAGAGCTGAGATTCCCCTGCAGGCCCTGGTGCAGCTGTGCCCCTGCAGCCCCTGGAGGTCCATGGACCAGAGAGGTCCAGAGATCCACCTGCAGCCTTTGAAGGTGTCTTGGGTTAGAGACAAATATCCTAGATGGAAAGCACTCCGAACAGGTGCCTCCCCCACCGCAGAGGTTTCTGGCACCCCTCCCCCCACAACACAGAATATCTCAGCCTAAAGTGGAAAGAAGGGTTTAATTAACAGACCACACAGTGGAAAGCGAAAGGGGAAAAGGGGTCAGAAAACCTGAACAAACAGCTGATGAGCTTAGTGTCCTTTTCCTCAGGCGTAGCTTCCCCTTTCCGGGGGGGGCCCCGAAGGGGCTAGGTGAAGTTCCTCCGGTGGCTCCCTGGACGATTCTCGTCCGCGGTCCCCCGGGGCTCCTCAGGTTCTCGGATGAGAAAGCAAGTCGAAGAAAAGGGTCCAAAACGATGAAAAACAATCCCAGGGAGGGAAAAAAAAAAACAAACCAGTGTCCCTTCCTTCTCACTCCCCCGGAGGAGAGCTGGGGAAAATTTCAAACCATCCCGCGCTGGCGGCAGAGCTCCCAGCTGCGGGACACAGTGAAAGCTACAGGACCATATTTCTGGTCAAGCATACAAAACGATAGGGAATACAAGATATCATTATGCTACCCCAGGACAGAAGGAGACACACACCAGAGTGCGTGGATGCCTGAGAGGAGGCTGTGACCCTGTGGGAGGCATAGTCTGGAACAGGCTCCTGGCAGGGACCTGTGGACCTGTGGAGTGTGTAACCCCTGATGGAGCAAGTTTCCTGGTAGGACTTCTGACTCCATGGTCCTGAAGGACCTGGAGGACTGTGCCTTAAGGACTGAATCCCATGGAAGTATGACTCATATTGCAGCAATTTATGGAGAACTGCTGCCCATGGGATGGACTTACGTTGGAGAAATCCATGGAGAACTTCCAAAGCAGGAGAAGGACTCCTCAGTAGAAAAAATATGCAATGAATCGACTGTAACCCCTAATCTCTGTCTCCCTGTGCCACTGGGGGGGAAGAGCTCGAGCTGGGAAGGAGGGAGGGGTGGGGGGAAAGGTGTTTAACAGTCTTATTGTGCTTCTCATTATCCTAATTATTGTTAGTAATAAATTCAATTAATATCTCTAATTGGAGTCTGTTTTTTCTGTGACGGCATTTGAGGAGTGATTTCCTTCTGTTCTTATCTCATCTCGACTTATGAATCCTTCATTATATTTCCTCTCCCCTGTCCAGCTGCAGAGGGGAGTGATAGAGAGGCTTTGGTGGGTGTCTGGCGTCCAACACCTCACTATTCTTATTTTGTTGCTTTGCATAGCTTGAGGGCAATTGATGTGATTTAATACATCTAGCTCAGAGAATATATTTGATGGTTTTCTGCTTGGCAACAAAACCTAGTTACCAAACAGGACTGCAGAGAGGAAAAGTCGTTCTCTCCTTGCCATTAGATTTTGCCACTACTATAAATTTCAAACTGGATCTGAAGTAGCACAAACAGAAGTGTGATCAATTTCTCAGTGTGAATGGAGATAAAGGAATCACTAAAACATAACTTGACATGATAAAAGCTATGATCCCTCTGTAGAAAAGAAAACCCCTCTGTATTGAAAAAATTCCCCCCAAGCTTTTACAGTACTGCCATACTATATGCAGAAAAAAAATTAATATTACACAATGTATATTCAGAGCATAGTACATGGTATAATTCCTGAGTAAGTGGCTACTGTACTTCACCATTCATAATGGTGTTTGCCGTAAGACAATATAAATTTTATTTCAGGCATAGAAAAACATACTATTTTCTTATGCCTTTAAATCTGATTGCTTAGAATGTTCTAAAAAATTCCATGTAGTTTTGTGCAGAGAACAAGAAAATTAGAAATTTTTTCTTTAGTCTATTCTAAACATTTCTTTTTACTTCTCATTTTCCACAGCAGTGATCAAGACTCAGAAAAGCTCTTGTAACACTTTTCAGATGGTTTCAGTAATTTTTGCTTCACTTGATGGAGATTACAATTCCCATGTGTTGTGTTAGCAAAGTACTCATGCAACACATTTGAAGCTTGAATTAAAAGTCCATTTCTTCCCCTGAACAAGATTCATAAATAAAAAATATCTTCTTTGAATAAAATTCAGGTATTACACTGAAGGGAAAAGGCTTTATATGTTAACACTGTCAAGACTCAACGATGCATAGTAAAATAGCTCCACAAGTGATGAAATTCAGATTTCAAGCTAAATTCTCTAACTTCCATTTTTAAAAAAAATGCTCCTGTTTACTCAGTTTTGCTAGGATTTAGGATCAGTTCAATTTTATTATGCACGTGTGCTAAATGAAAGCCTCAGGTATATAGGCTGCCTTTCTGTATCTTCGATCATCGCTCATAGGATTGTCCTACTGCCCTAGAGGAGATGACTTTCAGAACATTATATCTGACAGTGCTAGGTGACATCTAGATACATTCATTTATCACTTTCACACTTTTTTCTCCCCCGTCTCTAAAGTTCATTCTGCAGCTTGTATCCTACTTCATCCTTGTACACTTGGCTGACTGTCAGTGATAAAGAAGTGAAGACTATTAGCAATCTTCTGGATCTCATCAAAACGATCTGCTGAATGCTGTCAAACCACATCTATTCGTGCAGCTGTCAAAGGAATGCAGTTGTTCAGATTGTGGTCTTTCCAAGAACTGGTGGTTCTGTTAGTTGCCTTGAAAGAGCGCTGACAGTTCTACACATTCAGTTCATATCTGAGGCATTTTAAGGAAGGTATCCACTCTCAGTTCTCATCCTTTGTGCATGAACAGTCTCTCTGGCTAATAGGAATCTAGCTCTGTTTGATAGCAAGACATTAGAATAACTATGTGTATCCAGCTGGGAAAACTGAAATTCTTTACTGGTCAAGTGTTAAAGTGCCATACTATATTGAGTAATACTCAATATTTAAATGTGTTAAGTGTGTGCCTAAGGTTTGAATGAGAGCAAGTTTATTTTTAACTTGTGGTTTTAGAGTGTAATTGGTTTTGTGTGAATTCAACTGCTCTTTTTTTGCTGCTTTGTCCATCACTGTTTAAAAGAACACTATAAAAAAAAAAGGAGACTTGAAGAAAAAGGTAGATTAGAAAGAATTGTCTTGGTTATACATATAGACCTGCTTTTAAAAAAAAAATTAAAATAACCTGTTATAGAAGTTCAAAAATTGCTTTATATTTCTTAGACAGTTTTCCTAACAAAAGCCATACTTCATGTTCTGGAAAATACAGCCCCTTTCAAAAATTAACCGATTTAAAGAGTATGAATATGTCAAATGTATCTTATGAAATAATTAATTATACAGATTTGCACAGATCAAATTGAAAAACCCTCTGTCCTGTTATATTCATCTTTGCTTCTGTGAACTGATTACATTTCAGATAGACATACAGACACCCCTGAAAATTACAGCTCCTTAAATATGTTTCTGTACTGAAAAAACAGTTGATTTCCTTGCTTTTTTACTGATGTGTTTACTAAAGACAGACGCAGTGGTTTTGCTCATTATGTCAATAAAGTTGAAACTCTATTTCTGTGCACTTGGGGGCCTCTCATGTTTTTGAAAGTAGCTGAAAGCTTTAAAATCATTTAGTTGGCTTGATTATACAGTGACCCTTTGCCTGTCATTGATTTCAGGATCTAGAGTTTATTAACAGGTCACCAGGGTACGTTTTTTCCCTTTGTGTTGTTGGCCATTACCCGATTTGAACAACTAAGTACTAAACCAAATCAGAACTGATGTTTCTCTCTTTTAAAAGGTTTCAGTGTTTCTTTTTTCTTTGTACAGTTACAGAATTTTCATGTATATACCAGTACTTTAACATATTTTACATGCTTATGTGCTAATTCTAGGATTTTTATTGATTTTTTAATATAGGAATGCAAGTGAAAAATAAATGGTGGCTCAATATGGATTTCAGTTAAAGGTTAATCCATATTAAAGGCTTTTAATGAAAAACAAAACAAAACAAAATAAAACAAAACAAAAAGCAAACCAAAGGGAAAAAGCCAAACAAGATATTACTAAAGTAAAAGCTCATAAAGTGATTTGCAGCATGCCATATCACTCCTTTCTGAAAACAGAACCAGAATGACAGGTTTTCTGTAGAGTACTTGCATGAACATTCAGTGAATAAAGTGCAGAGGAAAAAGAAGGGTCAGAGCCTGCAGATTGGTGGCCAAAGCAAGGCTGTGCATAAAGCATTGATTGAAGGCATTGGAAGCAGAGAGCTGTGCAGAGCATCCAACAGCTGTGTAAACAACAGAATAAAATGGATAGTGTCCAACACAGCTTGCAATACCTCCTCATTTGGTGCAGTTTGCATACTTGGGAAGTGTACCTGCTATTCCATCATTACGGAGCTTGAAAATAGTGAATAGTAAAGGATTGTGCTCCAATTTCCACATAAAAGCACTCAACCCATTATTTGTACTTCTGACTGTGACCTTCAGCTGGCTATCTCGGAACTGTTTTCTGATCAGTTCTGCTTGCATTTGATTGAGGCTGCAATCAGGTTATGTTCGCCTAACCTGCCCTGGAATGTCACATAAAAGATCATCCCAGTCTTTACTCGTGTCTACATATGGGAAACATTTCCTCTATTCATAAGAATCAATGCATTGTAGAAAGTGTAAAATTGGATAGACAGAGAAATATCTTCAACGACTGAGTTTTGGCTCACAGAAATAATTTGCAGGACTGTTTTCTTCAAAGTTCTGCTGTGAATTGGACCTCAGCTTATTGGTACACAGTATTTTGAGTCTTTTTGTTTGATTATTTCAGACAGGCAAAATCATAGAATCATAGAATGGTTAGGGCTGGAAAGGATCCATAAAAGTCATTGAGTTCCAGCACTCTTCCAATGGGCAGGGATATCTTCCACTAGATCAGGTTGCTCAGAGCCCAGTCCAACCTGCCCATGAACACTTCCAGGGATGGTGCATCTTCCACGTTTATGGATAACATATGCCAGTGTCTCACCACCCTCAATATCTGATTTAAAGCTACCCTATTTCCATTTAAAGCCACTGCCTCTTGTCCTTTCACAACAAGCCCTGTTAATTTTTTTTCCCCAGTACTTCTTAAAAGCCCTCTTTCAGATCTGAAATACCACAATAAGGTCTCCCTGGTGCCTTCTCTTCTCCAGGATGAGAAGCCCCAACTGTCCCAGCCTGTCCTCATAGGAAATATTTTCCAGCCTCTTAATCATTTTTGTTACTCTCCTCTGGACCTGCTCCAACAGGTCCTTGTCTTCCCTTGTGCTGAGGACCCCAGAGCTGGGTGTAGTGCTCCAGGTGAGATCATACCAGAGCAGAGCAGAGGGGCAGAATCCCTCCCTTGCCCTGCTGGCCACACTGCTATGGATGCAGCCCAGGACACCACTAGCTTTCTGGGCTGCAAACACACAATATTGGATCACATCCTTCCTCTTATCCACCAGCAACCCCAAGTCCTCAACAGGACTGCTCTGAATTTGTTCATCCCCCAGCTGAACTAGAAATATTTCTAGTTTTCTGAGATATTGCATATGTTCCATTAGTTGCAAAATAGAAATTAATATTTAGAATCACTAGCAGTGGAAGAGCTTTGCCTCATAAAAGTAATCTGTGAGTTTCCTGTTGAATTTTCTGGCCAATGAGGGGAACAGAGGTTACTTTGATTTTCGGTCCTAATGTGCATGCTATGCTGCGGAACTTTTCCTAGTAGGTGTGATTATCCACTTTGTATGTTGCCCAAAGTCACCTGAAATTTATGAAAAAAAAATCTTATCTCTCTTTAGGGCTCCCATCTTTCTTTCGAAATAGGTACTTTGAAGCTGTGCATTTGATATAGTTTCTTTAAGAAATTCTTGGTTGCTTCTGATAATTTTTCACTCTAGAGTAGTTGTATTTATTCTGAGGAACTTTTCAAAAAGTCTCCTTTTTTGTTCAGGCCCTTCATGAAAAAGATGTATAGCGGAGCAGCTTTTACAACCACCCTTGCAGCCTCTCTTCACCTTCCAAAATTTGCAGCATAAGGTAAATACACTGATTCTTGTCAGTTGTTTTTGATAAATAAGCAGACAACAATGGTCTCTGTGAGTTTTTTCTTTTCTGTTTTAAATTTCCATCTCTAAATGGCAGCAAGCAATGATTTCATTTAATTATTACGACAATTCATGAAATATTTGCATTATGTTTTGAATGATTTTAGCTCAGCATCACTAATTTAAAAAAGTTTTAACAGTTACAGTTTTTCTGTGTTAATTCTGTTTTTCTGTCCTATCAAAGAGAAATAGAGATAGTACTTTCCTCCATTCGTCTAACTCATTTCAAAACTTAAATTTTTTTTCATGTATTGTATTGAGGGAAATGTAAAAAACTCAGTAATTGTTTTCACACATACTTTAAATTAAGAGATAAGAACTGTAATTTTGAAACATCTTTTTTTTTTTTTTTTTTTTTGGGTGTCATTTGTTAAATGGCCTGAGACAAGAAGGAAAATTAAACACTTTATGAAAAAAGACTACATTTGTTTATAATTCCTCTGGTAAAAGAGCATTCGTCATACCTCCCTGTTCTCCTCCATATTTTCATCCTGAGCTATAATCCCATCATTTGCTTGACTGACTTTCTTGAACTTTGACCTTTGGTTTAGTCATGCAGTGTAAAAACTATTAATCTGGCACAAGCACCCAGGTGTGATCTGTTTGCCTATACAGTCATGGCGTTTCTGCCTCTCATTTGTCTTAATAATGCAGCCAGCAGCGTTAAGGAGCCCAGTCAGGTCACATCAGTTAATGGACTGTTCTTGTCACAGACTGAATTTTCTCGTTCGAGGCAGAAGAGAATAGATCTCTTCTGGACATTATCTATTTGTATACTTTCCCCCTCCCCTGCAGCTCTCCTGTCTTAGCCATCACTGGTTTTAATTAATATCCCCTCTTTCTTTCTTTGAGTCAGTGAGCCAGCAATAACCTATGATGTGTCATTTTCTGTTATATTGTGTTATCTGTACGCCAGTATCTTGAGCATGGCATTAGATCCCATTCTCAGAGAAAGATCCACCGTTTATTGTGATAGATCATTGAAAAGAAAGTCAGAGAACTGTTTTTCGAATATTTTTTTCTTAAATTTGGCATGTTTTGTTGAAGAAAGCACCAATTAAATTACTAGGTAATTTATTATTTATATTACTGCTGAATTCACAATATATAATGATAATACATTTAGACCACACTAACAACAAGATATTATCCTTAATTTCACTACAAAAAGATGAATTTCAGCTGAATTTTTGCCAATAACTTGGTAAAATGGGGATGCGTTCTTTAATTTTTTTAAGATTCAGATTAAGATCTAAGGTGTCCTGGAAAAAAACATGATTGGAAGTGGATGAGACGTGTTCCAGCACTGCTCACTCTTTTTAGAATTTAGATGCTGTCTCTTTTTTGCTTTTCTTTTTTTTCAGCATTTTTCAACATTTTTCAAAGCTCAGAGCCTGCTTCCAACCTTACTTTCAGAAGACATAACTTTATATCCTGTCCTGGTTTTGGCCCAGATCAGCAGGAGGGGATATGACCGAGGCTGTAATGTTATTCAATAGAGAGGATGTTCAGAATGACATAAAGTTTATGCTTCCTCAGAGACGTAACAGGGGAGACTAAATCTAGAAAATCAGTGCTGAAAATCTTAACCACAGTTTATTTCAACACAAGTGAGAAAAGCTTCTTTAGAATTCAGGAACTGATTAAAATTAAAAGCTGATATTTACCTGATAAACTCAATTAGTTGTCATATTGTAAGTCAAATATTTAAATTTTGAATTATTCATTCTGTAGGTCTGTGAGTTATAAAGTGAAGAATTGTTTTCAAAGCCTTTCCTGATTGCCAGGTCTATCCCTGGCATATGACTGGTTTTGTTTAGCTATTTCTACCATTTACTCTCTAAAAAAGAATGAAGGTGTCTATTCTTTTAAAGAGAACCTTCTCTAAAAGCATGATACAGTTATAAATCTATCCAAAATATTAGTACTATTCTATTTCTCAGGATGAAGAAAGTAGTGTAAGTTCAGAAAACTATGAACTTCTTCATTGAACACAGGCAAACTTCTCATTGATCCGGTCATACTGTCACTGCTTTATTGGCACTTTCTTTGCATCCGAAAGAACAAAGGCAGCTGTGTAGCAACACAGTGCCAACTTATGTCTAACAGATCTCTTCTGTGAAAGCAGTCAGACTTCTGCAAATTAGATTTTTTTCTGAAGACAGAATTTTTCATGCAGGTAGGCAGATAATTCCCATTTCCCCTTTAATGCTGAAAAACTAATGGGTCACCTTTTTGGTAGATGCAAAAAGTATGGGCTTGTGCATTTAAGTATGGATGAATAAATGGCATAATTTTAAAAAGTGGTTTATATGTTTTACAGAAGCTTAATATTTAGATTTAATGAGCTTGTAGGACTGGACCAATATGTTTTGAGATAATTCTTGAAATACTTTGTGCGGCACAGCCTGAATAATTTGAAACTTTGATAAATGTAGTTCAACCCAAAAATGCTTGTGATTGACAGTATTATAACTCATTCATCCTATCATCATTTTCTATTTTATTAAATTAATTGCTGTCTTGGATTAGAGACAAATATGCTAGGTGGAAAGCACTCCGAACAGGTGCCTCCCCCACCGCAGAGGTTTCTGGCACCCCTCCCCCCACAACACAGAATATCTCAGCCTAAAGTGGAAAGAACTGTTTAATTAACAGACCACACAGTGGAAAGGGAAAAGGGGAAAGGGGTCAGAANGGGGCCCCGAAGGGCTAGGTGAAGTTCCTCCGGTGGCTCCCTGGACGATTCTCGTCCGCTGTCCCCCGGGGCTCCTCAGGTTCTCGGATGAGAAAGCAAGTCGAAGAAAAGGGTCCAAAACGATGAAAAACAATCCCAGGGAGGAAAAAAAACAACCCAAGCAGCAGCTACACCAGTAGCACCAGCCACCAGCAGCAGCAACTGACTGAGGGAAAAAAAAAAACAAACAGTGTCCCTTCCTTCTCACTCCCCCGGAGGAGAGCTGGGGAAAGTTTCAAACCATCCCGCGCTGGCGGCAGAGCTCCCAGCTGCGGGACACAGTTAAACCTACAGGACCATATTTCTGGTCAAGCATACAAAACGATAGGGAATACAAGATATCATTATGCCACCCCAGGACAATTGCCAATGTATTTTTTTCTATTTTTTTTCTGCTGATTATGATAGTCATCTGTTCATTTTCTTTCACAGAAAGAGAAAATCAACACTCATGGAGTTCCTCTTTTCAACTTCTGGGATTTCATGCACGTACTGGTTAGTAGTATTCATATCAAAGTGAACCCAGCTGAAACAGCTAGACTCTATATTAGTGCTCTATAAATCCTATTTATCATATTAATTTATATTTTAACCAGCAACTAAGGAGAAACAAAATTTTGTGCAAGCGATATTTTGCACAATGTTGTGAAAAACAATCATAAACAAATCAGTGGATGAGCAAGCACTCAACAAAACACCTGCTAGCTGTTCTTTAAAGCAGACCATTCAGTGGAGAGGGAGGGCGTGGAGGAACAGATATCGGTTGCTTTAACTTCCCTCTTAGGTAGACAATTAATTCACTTAATACCCTGAGTGGCCAGTTGATCTTGAAAGGCTTGTTGCATAAAGAAAATTTGTTTGTTTTGTGGAAAATAACTCTCATCCTTTATGTAGTTTCCACCAACAGCTTGAAGCTTCTGTAATTCCCCTCCCCCAAGAGATTTGTGACGAAAAATTAGAGCTCCAGGTCACAAGAGAAAAATTGCCTACACCATGATGAAAATCCTTTCAGAGTAATTCAAGAGTGTTATTAAAAAACAGTTGTTTATAAGATTGGTTAAAACATTTGATATCTACCTGATGCAAATTCTTCTTCAATGGGTGACTGCCAGGGTAAGAAATACAGCGACATTTAAAGAACAGCAAATAGTCTTGAACATGGAGGTGCAAAATAATTGCTTAGAAACTTGGTGGGAAATATGATTTCAGCAAAAGGAAGGAGAATATTTAGTATATAGAATTTTCTGTAGCAATCAGTTTGTGACTGCTCCAGGATAATTAGAAACATTTGCTGCTTTGTTGCTTCTATAAACTGCACTCTTCATGAGTCTGGATCGTGGAAGCTGAACTTGGCCAGGCCTATTGTATTGGATTGGTAAACTGAATGGTTTGTGAATCAGTGATGGTGCAACCTTTATTAAACTCAACCTGGCTGGTAGTGCTGAAGTGGTGACAGTCGGAAATTAAGCCCAGCCACTCCCAGCCCTTCTGATCCCTGAGGACCAGCTGTAAGGCAAGGTTTGTTTTCTTTTCTGCCAAACCTCTATACCCTTATTGCAACAGAAGGTAAAGCAAAATGAAGCAGAAATGTTTTCTATCAAATAATTTAAATAGAAAGAATCTAATGTTGGCATTTGGTTAAGTTAAAGAAGTTTGTAGAAATATTGATCACAATCATGTCTCTTTTCAGAAGATCTTTATAATTAATTCATAAAAATCACCCATTTTGCACACAAATAAACATGTCAAAATCTGTGATCCCATAAATAAATATTTAAGATGAAAAGGTAATACATAAAGCAACCACTGTTTCTGTATTTATTTTTTTTATTTGTATTTATTTTATTTTATTTTAAAAAGAGTAGGACTAGAAAAGAGAGACAGAGACATTAAATAGCACTTTAATTATGCCTTTGGCCTTATCTGTAGAGGAATAAACAAAACATTGTGTACAATGTCAACCATAATTGCGACTGAACAAATTGGGAAGAAAAAAACAAAATCAAAAAAGCACCTCACCTAGCTCTACTACATCCTATTTGCCGTCCCCTTAGGAACAAACAGATATGGAATTTTGTGTTTGGATTCTGATGTTACCTGGACCAAAGTAGTACAGAGCATCAGCAGAGAATGATTAGCCATTCTTACTACAATGAAATCAGTAGCGTATTCCTTTTAAGAAGCTCCCTATATCTTACACCTAATCAAATCCAAGTTCACAAAGAGCTCGATGTATTGTCTAGGGGATTAGGATATATATACTCTCATCCTTCTGAATGCCCACACTTTGGTAAACTTCAGTTTCTACACTGTCATTGATTAAGTTTTGCCTGAGTTACCTAAAATACTTGCTTTAGGACTATCTACCATTATTATATGAGCTATTTCTGCTACAGTGATTTGCCATTCAAAACCAGAAGACGAGATAGTTTTCAAAAATTGATCAATTGAACTATTCTTTTTGTTCAGCTTCCAGCACAGCTAGTTAAACAAAAGAAAGTAAAGATAAATTTTAAATGTATCTTTTGTAACGTGAACAGTTATTAAATCTCTGACACAGTCAATGGAGACATTAATTTAAATTAATTTAAATGGAAGGTGGGTGGTAGTGATGGAGAGGATAAAACAATATTAAGGGATAAAAGTAGCTGAAACAGTAGCTCTGTTACACAAGAATGATGAAGACACCGCTAGTAGGAGGAAAGGGGAGCTGATGAGCTGAGCAGGAAGGATAAAACAAACCTCTTCTTCTTTGGACAAGATATTCTCCTCTCCTGCTTCACACCCTGCATGGTGGTCTACCAGCTAGATTCCCTCTTTTCTTTTTGAACTACCACAGGCAGTTTGACACATCTTTTGGACACATTTATTTCTTCATTTGTCAGTGGTCATGGATTGGTCTGCTGTCCTCTATTTCCTCAAAATTAATGTTAAAAAGTAAGCATGGTTCTACAGTAAGACCAATTGTACCTGTCAATGCAAATATGTAACCCCAGAAGCTCTCTTTAAGGGTGATATTTGTGAATGCTTTGCTGTTTGTTCTTCTTCATGACAGTAAAGAGCTTTTCGTATTGTTATCTAAAGTTACAAATATCACATGTGAAATACATGCACATATATATGCATAAGCATATAGGCTATGCTGGCATGTCATTCTTTTCAAGAACTGCAAGTGAATACAAGCATTGTAATTTTATACACAATGCAGCTTACTTCTGAAGGGTTAAAGTTTTTAATTTGCCAGTCATTTGCTCTTTTCTAGGAATACAGTTTTGGGTGAAATATACCAGCTTAAATACTTTGCCCTTAGCCCAGAAATCATAATAAAATAGAAATAAATCCACCAATTTACATATGTTCAGTAGAGATTAGTGTTCTAATCTGTGAGACCATGCCAATGCTGGTATTATTAACTGGAGTAATGACCCGAACCTGTGGGCAACAAGAATCTAGATATAGAACTGCAGATATTGTTGGCACCATTCCTTCCTTAAAAACTCATTACAACATAAAAATAAGTGAAAAGGCTCATGTTGTAGCTCATCAATAGAAAGGTGATTTTACTCTTCTGTAGTTCTCACTCTCACTACTGCTTCTTCATTACTCAAGCCTTTACAAATTCTCTGCCTCCAGTGCACTTGCTCACTGATCTGCCCTGGATACCTGATGCTTTGGGGTTTATTACCTGTCTGTCTTCTTTTATTTCACAAAACTCTTTTTCAAAAGCCCAGATAGATTTTGTCACATGAATTGTTTTTACCAAACTTGTTTGGGTAGAAACCTCCATAAAAATGCAAAGCAGTTAGGCAGCAGCTTAAGTTTCTCGGAAATGTTTCACGTTCTTACTTTGTCTTCCACCATTTCACTGCTTTTTCTGAGCTAAAGAGAGAACCTTCAGTATTTAAAAACAAACCAAAACAAACAAAAAATCAGAAAAATCACCCTGTGGAAATTTCTTATTTTTTCAGATTTAAAAAATTTAACAAATTAAGAAATGCATATCTCAACAATGGCTGCTTTCCAAGAGACAGAAAGACAGAGTAAGAACATATTTAGAGAGATCAAATTTAAATTATTTCAGAGCTGCTTAACCCAAGGCACAGGCCAGCTTTCCATTTAGTCCCTCCAATCTTTTCTTCTGTTGGAGAGAGAGGTCTGTTTTTATGGGATTCTCAGACACCATGCTATGTCTGCATTAGTCTCTAAGTAAGATTTCTGGTTATGTACAGGCAAAAGAGATGAGCAAATGGTCTTGGCACTTTGGTTGTCACTATTAATTTTACTGAACCTGTTTGCTTACTATTAATTATGCATGCACTAGCGAGGATGTTAGGAATGTCAGACCAGCTTTGCTAAAATGGTAAGTAAAGTTGCAACAAACTCAATGGAATGAAAACACTGAATAAATAAAAGGTTGTTATTTATAATAGATGGGATTTCTTAAGTGATATTGATTAAGAAAAGGCTCACTTGACAAGAAATATCACTGTGCTTTTAACAGGCATTAATCACCAGACAGCAGTGGCCTTTTAGAAAAAAATGTTTATTTGATTATATTATTACTAAAGTCCAGATCTTGATACAATATATCACACTCAAGTCTAATATTTGTAGAATTTTCCAGAACACTAATGCTTCCCCTATAATGTTAATTCCCACCAAACACCATGGGTAAATCTTGATTTCTTTAGACAGTTTCACCCACTTGTTTTTAATTTTTAGAACAGAATATCAAGTATTACTAGCAGAACACAAGCCTTAGTGAATTCAAATGAAATCTGTTCCCTGAAACTCTGTACTCTCATGGGAAGCTACCAAACATATTCAAGTAAAATTGAAGTCTGGAATTGTCTTGATTTGTCTTAAATAATTTATTGCACTAGCTATGAAAGACTTGGGTGACTAAAGTCTACTAGAAAAATCAAATGGTGGTTGTTGTTAAACTACAGACCTTGTTCACTATTATTAATCCTGCTCTTATTCAAATTTGTTTTATTAAATGGATTTATCTAATGCATAATCGTTTGAGCTAATGCTTACCAATAACATATACAACAGTATTTCCCTGTACCATTTCTATCAGATGTCCAGCATGCAATGATAAGAAAAACATTTTTACAGTATAGAATTGCAGACCGAATGGAAAAGATGTATATTGACAAACACTAATGTAATAAAGACATTTAAAACATTGAAAAAATTTGAAGATGACTTCAAGAAGTTTCCACCATAAAACTGTCTGAATCTTCAGAAGACAGACAAGAATATGTCATTATATATTCTTAACTATGTATGCTGATATGCAACAATCTCATTCTGGTCTTGCTCTTCTGAGCTTGCTGAAAGAAAGATCCGAAGTTTGGCACTCCTCACAACCCAATGTATTTGCAAAACTGATTTTTTCCATATAAAGAAACATAGAGTATCTGGGAATGTACTTCTGCTTAGGATTTTTAAAAACAAAAATGTTATTAGGATCATAGCCTCCTTGAGGCTATATTTTCATTTTTGTTTAGCTTTTTTCCTAAAAACCATCTCTTCCAAGGTTTATGCACTGGTTCTGACTCTGTCTAAACAGAACTGGAGGATGATTGCTCATTCTCTTCTTTCTCCTTTCTCTGGTTTATTTTTTACTGACTTTTACTATATTCCTCTGCTTAAAAAATGTCAATTATTTACTGTACTGGGACACCTCTGAACAAGCCCTAGTCTCCTCTGCTTTATCTAATTATTAAAAATGGTTGCATGTGTTTCTTCTTACATAATGCTTCTAAGCTTTTACTATCATAATTTTCTTTTTTCCGATCATTCTACTCCACATTTGCATGCACACAAGATATATATACATGTACACACACACACATACATACATATATGCAGAAAATCACAAATACTTCTAGGCAAAGATCACCCAAAATGATACAAAATCATAAGCTCTCTCTGGCAATGAATAAATGATTGGGCATATTTGTTAATGATGAACACCAATGCAGCTCAGAGTTTAGTTTCACCCAGTTGTCACTGCTTTATCAGATTTACTTGAGCAGTGGAACTTCAGCTGAGAGGTCATTGTGTCATCTAAAACAATAGTAGTGTTCTAGCCTAATGTTTGTGCACTATAATTTAATAGGTTTGACTCACCTTTTTGCTGGCTGGCAGTGGGAGTTTTAACTTGCCTATCCTTCTGGACTGACTTTCTGCTAGACCTCAGCCTTTGGCTTGTAGGCATATTGGAAGTGAAAGCAATGAAATTCCCATCACTGTCCATGTGCACATACTGTGCACTTCTAATAGCTTTGCAAGCCCTAAGTTCTCAGTAAGACAGGAGGATAAAAGAAAATGACTTGCCTTGATTTCAGCCATAAGTGCACAGGTTCAAAGATGGAAACCAACAAAAAATTCTTAACAGCTACATCTGCATCATTTAACCACCTGCAAATTACTGCACTAATAGGAGCAGATCAAACAAGATAAAAGAAAAAAATATGCTTAAGGGGATGTCTGACCCTAATATACTGCTGTGTTTCAATTTTTGTCATGATTACTGGTTACAGAAATTGAACCTTTCTTTTCTTTTTAAAGATATATGGCTTCTTAAAAAAGTAGTAGATTTGGGAAACTAAATTTTGTTGTGTTTCAATGCTATGATGAGGTAAAGAAGCTCCAGAAAGATCAACTATTGCACAACCCTTCAAAAAAATCTCTTTGGAGTTGTAGCTGCTAACACTTGGGTTTCTGTGTCCCAGAATTCTGTGATACCTTTTACTATGCAATTCAGTTACATCTTAGAAATTTGATGGTTTATATAGATTTTTTGAGAAAATTTCCAAGTAGAAAAATCTCTACTACAATTTGGTTCTTTCTGGCAGTTTCATTTCTTAATTTCATCTGATTTTTTTCTACATGTTTTGTAGTAATGTTGTGCGATCCTGCCATAAATATAAAAGACTACCTGTTGTCATACCAGTGTATCCCATTACTTTTCCCAGTGCAGGAAAATTTGATATTTTGGACAGAAAAAAATTGTGTGGTTTTTATAATGCCATAACAACTCTTCCATTTAGGAGAGTCCCTAAAACTTCAGTATGATCATTGAAGTAATGATCAGGGACAATATATTACTATATTACTTTTCCTTAATTTTAATGAGTAAATGGCATTCATGGTTGTTGTAGTTAGCAGACATAACAAAAAGTAGTGATATAAGAAACTATTTTAGCACAGTGAAACATATGAAATATGGAAGATATCAGCAATTATTGATTAAACTATTCCTTCTATATAAAGTAATGAATACTATTTATATTTTAAAGAAATTCAGTATTCTTTCAGCATGCTGTATAAATATATTGAAATACTAATGCAGAAGTTAATATATATATATATATGTTTCTTGGCAAAGGATGTAAAAATATTTAGGAAAAATTACACAGCAACATGTAATTGACTCAGAAATCTGAGTCTCATTTTCAAATGCCTAAGTAGCTGAGAGCCCCTAGATATTCAGATTTGGCCTAGCTGGAATTGCAAATATTGGTCTGTGACATGTTTACTAATTAATAACTTGGACTATTCACCATTAGAGATGCAGTGCATAAGAGAGTCACTTGAGCTGCATGTCATGTTCCTGGAGAGATATCATCCCACTTTGCAAACAAGAGAAGTAAATAATATACCATACATTTTCTATGAGCTTTCTGGTTTAGAACAGCATCAGCTAAGTTCTGAACTCTTGTAGGCAAAACACAGATGCGCACCTGGCAACTTATTTTTTCAGAAATCGGTGAAAAACCACAAAAAGTTTCATCTCCTCTCTTAAAGATTAAGAATATCATACTAACAGTTGCAGAATGTATTTCTTGAAAATTACTTTTTTGTGCAAGTTATATCTAGATTTTCTTTAGCCTGACCTGATGTTATCTTGAAAAACTGGATGAGAAATATGCCGTTTTGCTTGACTAAACCTATGGACTTTTGCAAGGAAAATGACAACATATAGTAAAAAAAATTTAGGCGGATGGATCCAGTCAGTCTAAAAGACTGTAAATCTTAAATTTTAAGATCCTTTAATTTTTCTTAAAAATGCAGACTAGCAAACAAACAACAACTTAAAATTATAATTCACATAAAAAATACAAATCTATACTTTCCCCCATAATGCAGCATTTCAATGCATAGACTCTTGAAGCTGAAAGGGTACACATGACAAACATTTATGCATTTCTAATGCACTGCTGGAGGCATTGAGGCATTAAAATGATTCTCATGTGGTAAGACTACACGTAGAAGCAATTGATCTGACCCACAAATACACTGCACTATCTTAGTATCCTTTACACATTCTTGATAATATCAAAACACTTGCATCTAAAATAAGCCTTATCCACAATCAGTGGCAGAGATGGAATAATACTTTCTTATGGTCAAATAAAACATGTTTATGAAGCAATTAGGCTGACAAGGACCTTAAACTTTGAAAGTGTTTTTTACATACTGGTTTGGAAGGGCCGACACTAGAAATGTTTGAGAGAAGCTTCACTATGTGTGGAGAGACTTTTAGAGATTCTGGTAATAAAACACTTTTACCTGTGGAGCAATAAATGTGAGCAGATATGAAACTTTACAGGGCCCAGAGAATTAAAATGCATTTTTCTTCTCTTACTTCACAGCTTTCTTTTCTTCCTATTCCCAAAATCCCCAAGGAGTACATGTTGGTACTATTTGGTTAATACTAAAGGCAGTAGGAAAAAATCAAGCAAAAGACTAAGCATTTTAGTAAGAAAACAATAAAAATAAGAGTTCATTTAAAGAGAGAAGCAGGAAATGAGGATACATTCGGAATTATATGATACCATAAAATAAATTATTCAGAAGAAATAAGAGATTGGGCCAAAAAGCATAGATAGAAAACGATGACAGCAGCATCAAGAAAAGGAGATGGGTAAAGGAATAAAAGACCAGTGCTGTGTCTGCATAATGATTTTTTATGGCTTATGTAAAAAATTCTATGCATCTTCTTTTCTGCATGGGGCCACAGTATGACTGTAGTACATCAAGGAAGAAGGCAGCATTTCTTTGTCAATGCAAAAAACAATTCTTCAATAATTAAATATCCATGATCTGAAGCTCATCAGGCATTTAGAGTCTTGGAAGCAGCTCCAGCAATGATAGGCGAAATGCCTGTGGATGAGAGAAGACCTCACAGAAACAGGTTAAGTGCAATTCTCCTTAGGATTTGGTTCTTTAGATATTGACAGTGGAAATGCAGGGTTTGCTTCTAGTGGTTTTATGCAACATGTCTTGTGGAGGTAATACACTGAAAACATTTGGTTACTCTTGGGCTAGCACCATTATGCAACCACTAGGTCATACTGCAGCAGCTGCTGGACAGAAATTCCCCAAGATAATTTCCCTGCTGCATTCTTAAACCTAGAAAGTCACTAATCAAAAATCAGAAAACATGGCTTTGAAACTGGAATGCAGCATTAAGATTGCAGAAGATTTTCACTTTATGCGTTGTTTAAAAGCATGGGGGAGTTTCATAGCAGCTCACTTTAATCATTGTGAGATTGGAGCCTGGCGTGAACAGATACTGCTGAAAGGCAGAGAGTCTCCCCTATGGAGTAATTTTAGATAGGAGCTGAAGTTATGTGTCCCAAATCATTCACTAGATGATGCTCTTTCTCTTATTTATACACAGGTCCTTGACAGACTAGCCACTAGGCATATTAATTGGTTGGGTTGTTATGCTTCCCTGATGCCTTTATTTATGAAGTAGGATGAACTACTGTTACAAAGCAAGCAGAAAATATGCTAATACAAAGAAAAGGAAGCAGGTTCACTACACCAGTGAATGAACAGAGAAAAAATTCTAACAAAAATGCAGTAGATATTCTTAATATTGCAACTGTTTTGAACTGAAGTAAATGGATTTTTATTGTATTCTTTTTTTTTAATTTTTAATCAATTCATATTGGTGAGCTATATACAAAGGAGTCCAGGTATTTTTAAACAAGATGTCTTGAAGATAGCTCGCTCTCAAGCCAACCCTTATCACCCAGGTGTATGTAATTTTTGATTCAAGAACTTGATCTTTTTTATATTAGATTCCACATACTGAAATCTTCTTTACTCAAAGGCAACTGTACTCTGTGCTGCATAGTAGTGTAGGTTTTTTTGTTTCCACCTGCACAGCTCCAGGTGGTTGAGTAACTGCAATTCAGGTTCTGGTTGCCATTATGCAGGAATCATGATGAGGCATAAAGGACAAGACAACTCTCTGCATGGCAGCCAAATAAAATTGCAGACTCTAGATTTTTAGGACTGTATATATGAATGCCTTGGGACATGCAATATCTCAAATGAGAAAGCAGTAAAAATTTAGTTTTTAATACAACTGGATGGAGAGGAAGATTCAGGGCTCTGCCTGCCACTTGGAGTCACGTAAATGAAGAAATCTTTCCTCTGTGTTCTAAAAAGCTTTAAAATTATTTTATTTGGTGTAGCTTGCTCAGTGTGAAACCTCCAACAACAGCTGCATTATGGTTGGGAATATAGGTTGAAGTAAATAATACTAATTTAAGAAACTTGATTGCTGCCATTAACCTTTTCCTACAATTCACATTTGTTGTCTTTTTCTCAATCATTCTGTGCTGGCCTCTATAGTCAGAAGGAAAGTCTGGCAAGGGCATAAGGGAGGAACCAACTATTTTCAAGGCAATCAAACTTAAAAAAATCAGCTTGATGAAATTTTATCTTTTGTGCGTGTGTGAAATATTATTTTTTATATTTTTTTGTCATTGTGGTACATTATTCAGCCCCTAGATCTTGAAATTCTACCCTTCATGAAGCAAATTTCTTAGTATTCTTAGAAAATGTCATGTAGTTCTGCTGTAAAAGGAGCTTTCTTCTCCAAGGAAGATGAATTGTTATGTACTCAGAAGATATTTAAGGATGGCAAAAATTTAGGCTGCAAAGAAAAATCTTAAGTTTAATATGAATGTGTCTCTTTCCTCTGCTTGAATTTCACTTCATTGATCTTTCAGAATGTTCCTGTCAAATGGTCTTTTGCACAGTCTGTAAAGAGCAGAGGTAGTCTATAAGCAGATGTGTTGCAGGTCTTTCCTGAGTGGATCACAGAGGATTCCATTTGGTTGTGCCCTGCGGCTGCCAAAGACTCCAAATTGAAGTCTCAAGAGATTAGGGGTCTATCTGCCCGTGAGCATGGAATAGAAAGCAGCGACGATGCGTGAGTTTAGTTAATGGGAAGTAAAAGTATTAATAAACTATTTTTTTCCATATTATTTTTGATAAAATATACAGCGTGTTTTCTTGGGTGGTTGCATCTCATTCTTGTCAGCTGCAGCACATACAGTCTACTGGGGAAAAACCAGAATTTGTTCTGCAGTCAATGAATATATAGATCACTCACTTACTCAGATTCTTGTGTTGAGTCTACATTTTAATTTTCCAACTTGTCTAGGAAAGACAGCTTATTATTTTGCAATTCCCACTGGAGTTTGGAATCCTCAGGTAGACTTTCTCCAGTGGCTGTACTGTAAAAAAGTAGCTATAAGTAGGTGATGCGTTTTTTATCTACCTTCCCTCATTAGATAAATAAGGGCATAGTTCAGGGAACTAAAAATATATGAAAAAAGGCTTCTTGATTAGAAAGTGCTTTCTTATGCTAGATTCTTGTTCTTATACAGAACTAAATTAACCTCCTGGGATGATGACAAATCCGTTCTTCATCTGCAATTCCTGTTTTAACTTTATTGTGCTACATGATCTTGTTTGTAAAATATTTCCTCAAAAAAGCCACTAGGGAAAATGTCAGATAACTCAATTCATCTTTTAAAATGAAACGAAACTATAATCAAGAGCTGTCCTTCTGCTACAAATAATTTTGACAAGCAATTAGAACTCCCAATTTTGTGTCTCTGTTCTATCTCAGCATTACTCTTCTGAATTCAAGAGAGATAGACTAATGGCAAATTTTTTAAATATGGTACAAGAAGACAAAGAATCAATTTGTAATACTTTTGTAAGTTCTGAAAAGAGATGTCTTCACTAAACACATGTGTCATGAAGTCTTGGCAGCTGATTTTTGAGTGAGAAGAAAAAGAGTAAGGATGTCTGCTTTAACTGAGGTGGATCACAGAGTAGTCCGAACTTGATGCTCTAGTGGGAACATGTTAAAGCTGCCTTCTGTCTCAACTAGTCATTGCTTAAGAGATAATTGTTGAGATCTGAAATCAGTGACAAAACAACTACCGAAAATAATAATTTTCCTCTTCTATTTATTGTCTTCAAAACTGAACTCGGTAGCTAAGGATGATGTCTGGAGCTGAAGGAAATCATATATTTATATAAAATCTATTTGTGTTTTAAATGGTAATCTAAAAGTACAAGAGAAATTCTGTACATATGTTTTTTTAAAGCAACTGCTTAGAATTTCTGGTTGTTGTCTTAGATCATTATACTGGTAGTAAATCTTTTAGAAGACTCCTTTTATTAATGGATGTGCTTATACTATTAACACTGTACATATGAAATGGTGCTATTCTCTTGGGTTTGGGCTTTTTGGTTTTGGTTGCTTTCTTCTTTTTTGAACCTTGCAAATCATATGATCATTGCAAGATCAAAAGAAGATGAAGTTTTGCCAAAAAAAAAAAAAGGTTATATGTATACTTCGTCTGCTAAGGCTGGAAATCTGAGGATATCATGAGAAAGAAGATGTAGAGGAAAGTAGGAAGACTGAAGATTTTTTTAATGGAAGAGACTACACATGCATATAATCATATTTCTGTCAAGGGCTGACCCTGGCCAAAAGCCACAATTTCTCAGTTAATTTATTAAGAAGGTTGATAGGTTATTTTGATGTACAATGAAATTAGCACAGAATACTGAATACTGTCATGCATCACTTAATTAAATCCTCAATAACTGCAGTTAATCTTAAGATTGTATCTCACTAATGAAATATATTTTGGTGCATAGGAAAAATGTGGGTTTTGATAATTTTTATTGGTAAAATATTAAGAAGTATATGAAATATATTAACAAAAAAGGTAAGGTTCCATTATATATAGAAATATATACAAGTCTATATTTTCTAGACTTGACAAATTACATCCTCATTTAGTTATTCTTCATACTAATGTGGATCAAGCACAGTCAGTAGCTGAAAGAAAGCCATCTCTGAAAGGCTTTTCTTGTGCGGTAGCACCGATGTTTTTCCTCCAGGGATTTCAAAGAGGGGTGCTCTCAGATACACTTAATGAAAGCAGAAAGGATGCTTCTCTCCTGTGATGATTATGTTTCTTTGTAGGAATGAATACCAGTGAAGAAAAATCATAAAAGAGATGTCTTCAGCTAGAAATAGGCAAATTTGAACTATTTGGTCATAATGTTAATATTGGTGAAAAATAAGAAAAGAAGGTTATTATCATTACTATCATTAAGTAATTAATACCATTAATTTCCTTGTCTTGCAGTACTTAGAGGCACAGTGATAACACTAGCAGGAGCTAGAAAAGATAGATTCATAAAAGAATGAAAAATTTTACACCAAGCTGTTCAAACTAAGTAGTTAAACTACAATGTCCGGTTGAAAGTCTAATTTTTAAAGGCTTTGGTAAATTTTTATGGTACACTTAAATCTATACAATATATGAAACAGTAGATGGAGGGTAATCTTTTCTGATGTATTTTGAACTGGGGGGGGATTAAAGGAAATGTCATTCAAAAACATGGTTTGGCTGAAAAGATTTGGCAACACAGTAAATGCGGATTCACTGATCCTCTATAATTGTTGGGTAGAGAGTAAAACCTGTAAAGCATGGATTAACTGTTCTTAAGTTAACATGTGGGCAGGCAACACAGAATTAACACTACAAATGTGAGCTTGCTGGTTCTTTTGTCAGTAGCTCTTGGTTCATTTGTCTGAAGGCATTGTCTTCCAAATACTCCTGTGCTCCCTCACAAGCTGCAAACTTAAACTGATTTTCTTCAGTCCACCTGAGGAACCAAGAGTTCAGAGATGTTCTGAGTGATCTTCTTGCGCTCTCTTTCCTGTTTTGTCAATATTTTTCCTCCTGATTGTCGTGGGTTTGACCCTGGCTAAATGCCAGGCACCTACAACGTTTGCTTTCTATGCTCTCTCCTGCTGCAGCTATGCAGAGGAGAGGAAAAACTAACACAAAACACTGGACTTATGAGTTGAGATAAGATCACTGATAAGGGTCGCACGAGATTCAGGGCAAGAGCAGGCGGGAAACTTAAAGTTGCAAAAAAAGTGATTTATTAATCTAACAGAGTCAGAGGATAAATTGGAGATAAAAATAAGTTCTTAAGACACCATTTCTTCACTCACCCCTCTTTTCCCTCTTAAGGCACCACTTCTCAGCTCACCCCCTCCCTCCTTTCTAACTAACTAACAACTCCCAGGCAGGGGCAGAGTGTGGGGTTTTTTTCTTAGGTCAGTCCATCGCAATTCTTCTACTGCAGACACTGTTTCTCTATTTGCCCTCTCTCTCTATTCAACCAACAGATCTGGGCTAGGGCAAGGCATGTGGGGTT
>VZRL01000635.1:77848-166745 GCA_013397895.1 Origma solitaria
GGATCACAGCTTCCTGCAGGCATCATCTGCTCCGCTGGTGTGGGCACCTCCCCACAGGCTCTGGGGGGTTCTCTGCATCCCCTGGACCCCATGGGCTGCAGGGGGATCACCTGCTTCCCCCATGGTCTTCACCACGGCTGGCAGAGGGTTTTCAGCTCTGGCGCCTGGAGCACCTCCTCCCCCGCCTTTCCACTGACCTTGGTGCCTCCATGTTGTTCTCCCTCACATATTTTTACCTCCTCCTCCTCCTTCCCTGGCTAAAAAGAAGTGCGTGCTCACATTGTTTTGATTTCTTCTTAAATATGTTTTCACAGAGGCGTAACTAACATCTCTAATTGGCCCAGGTTTTACCAGCAGCATGTCCATCATTTTACAGCCATCAGAGATTGGCTCTGCTGGACATGGTGGAAAATTTCCAGAATCTTTACTCAGGACATGCAGGAGCCATCTTTGTACCCCACCCTGTTCACGGGCAAAAACTGGGCCAGGCAAAACTACCACACTGATGTTTCTAAAACTCCTCATAGTTCAATTTCCAACTGCATGATATTATATTTTGGCTGGTGTGATGAAGCTATTTCTAACCCTGTAGGAAGAGTTAAGATGCAATTAGGCTCCTTCTGTGTTGTTTTCCTCCATAAATCTGTACACGTTATTATAATCTGAATTTTTAGGAGGGATTTAGATGCAATGACATAATAAAAATAATAAGATGGAATAGGAGAATGACTTCACGGTATGCATTGTACAGTAGAGAATAGGTAAGAAGGTAAAAGTGAGAAAACTCTCTCAAATTTATTAAACTGAGTGAAGCAGAGAAAATTCCATTATTTTATATTTGCTAATGTATCTTGTACTTTTTTTGAGGAATAACCTAAAAAAAGATAAGCTCGGAATGTCTTCTAAATCTTAGGGCCTTTATATTACAGCACAGTAGCAAAGCACTAATTTCAGATTAAGTTCCACTTATCATGCTACATCCTGAAGGACTAGTTGAGCTCTTTCACTGAAAACCTCCTTGAAAGTCTCTGCTTTGGTGCTCTCTGTCTGATAGGACCATTTATAGTTTTCCAAAAGCAAGCAAAATGTTGTGTTCTGATGTACTTTTGGTAACCCAAAAATTGCAAGCAGGACAAGTAGTCTTTAATGGCCTTACCTACTACTATCAACATTAGGCAATCATTCCAATTATATCACATTCTCCAATTTTTTTGCCAACCTTTTAGTGTATTTTTTTCTACCTGGCTGTAGCACTCATTCCTTCACATCAAGAAACATATTCTCCCAAAATACCACTATCCAGCCTCTTCTCCAGATCATGGCTGGCCTCCTGCGTGCACAACAGAAACTCTGTACAACTGATGAAGGGAAGAGGAAAAGGCTTATGCAGGAGCAAGCACACATAAGAGATGTGCACTGCTCGTCTCTTGATACAGGGCTGTGCCAGGATCCAGGGATAAGAGCAACTTTCCAAGGGAAGATCCTCGCTGTTTGTCCCTGTCTGACAGAAATTGTTCTCAGGAATGTGTTCTTTCACCATATATAATACTATTTTAAAAGAAATTTCCAACTGTTGATTAAACTAACGACACAGATCTTGTAAACTGACACTTTACCATTAGCAAACAGGCAAGTATTCCTCCTGTTGCCTACCTATAGTGTCTACCTGTCCACTTTCCTCTGTGTCATCGTTTTTGCCCCCTACTGGGAACTGAATCTCAGTGTAATCCTATTAGAGGTTTTTTTTGTGTTAAGTCTGGTATTTTATTGCTGCTTACCACAAATGTTACATTCCTTACTTATTTCTTCCCTGTGAATGTTTTACTATAGCCCTCTCCTTGCTTGGACTGCCCTTTTTGTTTTGCAGACCACTAACAAGAAAGGCATTAAGGACATGTCTAAATACTGTATTACAAAACTGTCTGAACAAACTCTATGTGAGTTTCAAAAGCCATTAAACCTAAGGCAGTCCTGCTGAGAGGCAAAGTATGTTAGCATGAGTGTCTTATATTCAGAAACTGAATGGTTTGTGTCCCATCATTTTCAGTGTGGGCAGAAAGAGTTCAAGTTGCCTGCAGTATATTGAACTGATATATTTTTACTGTACTCCTCTGAAAGATGCAGTCATTGTTGATAACATTACATTTATCAACACTTCCATTCTCAATCTGCACTGGCAGTTTTTCTTGATTTTTTAAATCTTTTTTTTTTTTTTGTCTAATCAAAAGCCTCTAGCAATTTTTGTACTGAGATAGTTGTTATTCTCACTATGCCATATTATCTGTCTGCATACAGTATTTGACAGTCTGAGTTTTTTGTGGTTTTTACACATAATGTTGGTCTGATTATATCCTTTATGTCCCTTAAATGTTTTGTCACAGGTTGAAGAAGCAACTAGACTGTGCTGAATAACTTCAAGGGTGTCTGGCATTTTAGCCTTTATTGGACAGCTGAGTATAAATGTTATAATACAAAAACACAGATGCAAACCAAAATGAAACAAAATCATGCTTTAAACTCTTTATAACAAGACTGGATCGGAAAGATCGTTCCAACATTTATTTGATTTTTGTAGATAGATTCCCAATCCACGAGGGCGGTGACTCTGTACGCTATATCTGCTGAGTTGTTTCTCCACAAATACAACTTACTTTTACGAGAAAACCTTTAGTGAATGGCAAACATAAGGTAGTTCTCTCTATCTCATGGACAGCCATGCAAACGCAGTCTCCTAAAAGTATGCACTCTGACTAATTCAAGAGCTGAATTGTGGAAACATTTAACTAAACAAATAGCTTCCTGTCTTATTTGGGAATTGCTGAAAAACAGTTTTGTAAATGGAGGTTTGGCAGAAGAGCTGTCTTCTCCTGTAGTCTCAAAAAACAATTCACCTTGATCTCTGTTCAAAATTCCATTCAAAGCAAGGTCAATTTTAAAGTTGAGCAACCATTTAACAACCATTTAGAAACTTCCTAGTGAGAAAATGAGACATCCCTTAATGTATGCTCTTATAAAGTGTTTCTATTTACTGAATCAATATCTTTGGTTATTTTTCAATAAGGTCAGAAATAGATGCCATACTAAGAGCTAAATTACAGAACTGATTGTAACTTATTCTGATCCTAGAGACCAAACACAAGAATCATCAACTATGTTGAGTTAACCGCATCTTTAAGACAATCCATTACATTTTTTAAGATTTTTTTTTTTTTCTATAAGAACTGTTGCTCTTTCCTACGCATCACCCACCAGGCAAGAAGAACCCCAGCCTGTGAGATACAAGTGTCTATGTTTCTTGTCTTCTTCATTTCCTCACTAGTATACCTTTCTATTGACATGATTCTCACAGAACAGAAAAAGCTTTTGAGGTGCAATTGACTTCTAGCATTTCTTTATGCTGATCACAACTGACTTCAGAGTGGATTCGGCTAGAGGATCAAGGTGTTAGGATCTTTTTTTTGGGTCCAGCTCATGGACAGCTCCAGTTTATGGATGGCTCCAGGTCATTTCAGCTTCAGTTCAATTTTGCCTCCAGCTCATTCTCACCTCCCAAGTTTCTGCTCTGATTTGTTGCAGGTCCAGCTTGTAGATGGCTCCAGTAATTTTGTCTATTTGTCCACAGGTCCTCTTCAGTTCATTTCAACAATCCTTTAATTTAATTTCTGCTTGTTCAAACAACTGTGGGTTATGACAAGGTTTTAAAACACTGGGCGCTGCCAAGGGAACCAGGTCCAGCCTGCCGGGGTGGCTGTCATGGCAGGTGATCAATCAGGGGAGAGGAGTGGATGTTGTCTTCCTTGACTTCATCAAGGCTTTTGACACGGCCTCCCAGAACATCCTCCTAGGTAAGCCTGGGAAATGTGGGTTAGATGCATGAACAGTGAGGTAGATCAAGAACTAAAGGAACGCAGAGCTCAGAAGGTCATAATCAGCAGAGTAGAATCCAATTGAAGGTCCTTGTGGCCAGGAGAAGCAATGGTATCATGGGGTGCATTGGCAAGAGCATGAAGAAGAGGTGATCCTGCCTCTCTCAGCACTAGTGAGGCTTTATCAGGAGTGCTGTGTCCAGTTCTGGGCTCCTCAATGTTAAAAAGACAAGGAGCTACTGGTGAGGGTCCAGTGAAGCGTCGCTAAGATGATGAGGGATCTGAAGCATATCTCTGATAAGGAAAGACTGAGGGAGCTGGGCTTGTTTAGTCTACAGAAGAGAAGACTGAGGGCATATAAATACCTCAAAGGCAGGTGCCAGGAGAACGGTGCCAGACCCTTTTCAGTGGTGCCCAGTGACAGGACAAGTAAATTAAAACAAATGTTTCACCCCAACAGGAGGAAGAACTTCTTTACTTTGAGGGTGGCAGAGCACTGGAACAGGCTGACTGGGGAGATTGTGGAGTGTCGCTCTCTACAGACATGCAAAACCAACCTGGACAGATTCTGTTGTAAGCTGCCCTAGATGGTTCTGCCTTGGCAGGGGGATTGGACTAGCTGATCTCCAGAGATCCCTTCCAACCCTGAAGACTCTGTGATTCTGTCTTACTGATGATGTGCATGTCATTTGTATTCATTGCAATTCTGCATGAAAAAGGAAGCAGCAACGAAAATAATAAAATTTGTATGAACATTTCTTTGAGGAAAGCCTGCACTGGCTAAGTATCTTCAGCATGAAAGGTGGATGTGGAGTATTTGTTAGGTATTAAAAAAAGGCAACTTCATAGAGAAGATCAGTAAGGAATACTTTATGAACACATAAAAAAAAACCTGTAAAGTTTGCTTCCGCACTTAGTAGCTTAATCTAAGTTGGTTTGAAAAGGTACTAAACACATACATAGAAGAGAGATCAAACAGTGACTTTTGAAAATAAAACTTTAGGTGAAATTCAAAGCTCTAGGAGACCCCAAAGTAAAAGTCAGGAAGATAAAGCAGGAGAAGGCTCTTTCCTGAACTAACTGTAGTTGTTCACTCTCACAGATATAAAATCGGGTAAGATGCAATTTTTAGTCTGATCATGCAGACTTTTCGTCTGTCATGTACTGTCTATAAAGGTGAGACCAAACAACTTGTCTTTCATATCACGTATTCAGCAAGCATAAAGTTACAAAAACCTGGGAAAACATACTTGTTTTCTTCTTTTATACTTTAGCACTTTCATTCTACATTTACAGCGTCACTGACAGAAAAGATTGCAGTTAAACAAGAAGACAAATTACTTCAGATACAGCTAACAAACTATTTCCACGAATCAGAGATCTTTGGTAAAATAATTCCAAATTTTATGTTGGAATGAAACTGGAGGATTTTAGTATTTTGTATGAATACATTCTGTTAGCAGTGTGACTGTGTAGGACAGCGTAGTATTTACTTAACAGTTTGTAATTATTAGTTGAAATTAAATAACAAGATATTGTTGAATTTGGCTTTCTAAGCCCTCTTAAGGAAATACAGATTAGAACAGACATAATATATAAAAAGAAAAATAATTCTTAAGCCTCATGTCAGATATTTTTGGGAAATGAAGTGCAACTCTCATAATTCTTTATAAGCAAATGATTAAAATAAATTCTATCATTCTACAAAATTCTTCATTGGCATTTGTAGGAATGACAATGTTTCCGATTAGAAGAATAAGTCTGATACATTTAGCCAGCTTTTTTAGGGGAGCATGTGGAAGGGGAAAAAAAAGTTGTAGGAAAATCCACCCAACTGTTGTTTTTCTCCTCATTTTTCCTGTGTAACCTTCTTCCCACATAAAAAAGTCCACACCCTCCACCTTAAAGAGCTGGTAATTTACCCATTTCTCTCATGAGTGTAGTTAATCCAATTCAGGATACATTTATATTCCTGAACTTAACAGCCTTTGTTATGAGGCAAAAGTAGTTAAGGGACACTGAGATATAGTGACTGCATTTTAAATTTAAATGATCTATATATTCCTGGGCTTGACTACTTATTGGATGGAATGGGAAGCAGAGCTTTTATGTAGATGCAAATGAGTATTGCCAAAAATATTTGTTGGCCAAATAGCTTAGCATTTCAAAAACCAGTTTTCTTATGATGTCTCCGTAGAAGAGATACGGTGGTGTGAACCTCTTATTCCCCAATCTAATGTTTTTATTATGATCTGTCACAATAAAACTTAAGATTGTGTTTTGTAACATTTCTTTTGGGATGTAGTATTTTTTAGAAAATGTTAAGTTCAATTGCTTCAGAAAATCTGTCTGCACACTCTTCTCTAATGAAAGTCTGAGAAGCTTTTGAAAAAAAAAGTAAGCTGAGGCTGTGAAATTGTGTCTACTGTTATAAAAGGTATCATTTAAAGAAATAAGGATAATTGCTGACATTCATGCAGAGAAATGCTCATAAGGAAATAAAAATGCACAACCCAAGAACAGAACATAAAGAAAAAAAAATAAAGAAACGTGGATTTAAATGAATTGCTTCTTCTGCAGAGAACTCTTGAATAATAACAACATTCAAAGCAAGTTAGTCAAAGGAATGTTGTAAATTCTCCTGTATTGGAATTGGAATTTCCAGCTCTAACTTTACATCTTTTGTTTCAAAATCAGTAGGGGTTGTGAGGGTTTGTTTGATTTGGTTTGGTTTGGTTTGGTTTGGTTTGGTTTGGTTTGGTTTGGTTTGGTTTGGTTGGGTTGGGTTTGGTTTGGTTGGGTTTGGTTTGGTTTGGTTTGGTTTGGTTTGGTTTGGTTTGGTTTGGTTTGGTTTGGTTGTAATTTAGGGAGAGAATCTGTCAGAGCAATTCATAACGTCTATTCAGATATATGTTTCTTAAACTGGTTGATGCAACATTTTTTTTAATTCCAATTTTTATTTCTTAGAGAAGAGGAGAAGCTGGGGATAAAGGACTGGAGTCAATTAATTTATATCAAATAGCAGCTGGATTACAAAGTCTTATGGTGGAATGAATGGGAATTATAGTGTAAAGCAATATTCTCCGTAAGGCTGTCAGAATCCGTGTTTTGCATGGCAAGATATCTGGATGGCTTGGACAAAAAGCTGACAACTGAGATATGGCATACAATGGTAATGAAAAACAGTCTAAACAACTAAACCCAGCTAACTCTGAACATTTGAAAAATTACCGTTTCCTTAATTTTTCTTTCTCTGAGGATGTCTTGCAGATGAAATCTCAAGGGTGCAAAATATCTAGTTAAATGTGTAATTAAGTTAGACAGACTTGACAACAGTGTCTATGTGTTCTATATTTTTATTGAACTGAAAATCAGTATTTTGTAACATGATAGAAATGAGGTACAGGAGACTCAATATATTTGCTTTTTTTCTCTGAATGCCTCAATAAGGAAATTAGATCTTAGATTCTTAGATATGAAATTTAGTATTAATTTTAGCTTAATCAGTTACTTGCTTGGTCCAATAAAGAGTGCAAAAAACTTTGACTCAGGGATTTGTTATTCCTCTGTTCAGTTTCAGGAAAGCTTTGAATAAAACCTCAAAAGAAAATTTTAAAAAATGAAGCATTATATATTTTTAAAGATTCAGTTTACTGGTAGAGAAATGTTTGAAGATTATTCTAGAAAGGTAATTTTTCTGCATCCCATTTGGTGCTTTGTCACTGGTAGGTACTGAAAATTGGAGTCTCTAAGAAAGAAGTCTAGGGAGACTGTATCCCTTGCTTGAGATATATGTTTATGCATAGTTTCCTTCCTCACAATAACTGTAATGCCAAGTATTAGAGATCTGATATGATGATTTTTATCCAAATTTGACAAGTGAACAAATGGAGTTAAAAATTTTTTTATCAAACTGTATGCCTGGATCCAAGAGGGTAACCTAATAGAGCTAAACTCTCTCTATTCTGGACATAATCAGTTCCTAATCACCAAAGAGTGATGCTGGAGCATAAGCCCATTTTGTGACACATGAGAGAGACTCTATTGAGCAGAGCTATTATAAGAAAATTCTTTGAACCACAAATTTAAATCAAGTCTGGTTTCATTAGTCCTGCAATTTATAGAAATGTTTGTTTCCATAACCATTGTCAAATGTGCCACCAAAAACATCTCCACTCACTCTGACCAATAGATTTTTATCAATGAAGACTGATAAGAGTCTGGCACATACAATTTCTTCTCTGGAGCAAAGTTATAAAGTCAGGAAGTTGAACTTTGACATGACACTTTCTTCAAATTTTGCAACTCTGTCTGAAGCAAATATATTAATGATGAGGCGACTGTTAATAGAGTCTATCTCATTAATGGGCATCAGGCTCTGAACTCTGAATGAAGTTCTAAGCCTCATAAAAATAAAAAAAAAGGGCAGAGGTACTATGGGGTTATTTCTTTGTCCACCAGTTTGTGATTTACAAGGCTCCTTAACACTTTGTCTTCCAGTAACTGAGCACCTGTAGAATGGAAGGTTTTCTTACAGTTGATCTTCAGACTGTAGAAAAGAGGGGTCCTCCTTTCACACTCCTATCTTTATGCTTTCATTTTTTCACCAGTTTTGGAAAGTAGGAACTCCCAGTGTTACATATCTGGCTTCAAACATATATATATCTAGAAAGGTTGTATATGATGTAAAACTGGATCTAATGGGAAACAACCAGTATCAGGGTAAATTTAGATTCAACAGTTTAAAGACTGAAAAACCTGTGGTTCCTGTTAAGACCTCCAAATGTAATTCAAACCACCAATAATCACTTTCAATTTCCAATATTGTAGGGGTAGAAACATAAGCCTAACATGTATCAACCCTTCAAAAAAAACAAAGTGTCAAAAACATCATAAGTGGTTCAATTGAAACTTAACTTGATAACACTTTTTTACATGAATAGGGAAATTAGTCTTTTTAAATTTTGGGTTCTTTCACAATCCAAAACAATAAACCACCAAGAGCTCCTCTAATGGTGAATCTGATGATAAAAATCAAAATTACATCAGCTTGGGTCCCAGAAAGATTCACAGGCTGACTTTTTGGTCAATGCCATTCTAAGAGCTTTGTTTAAGTTCTGGGAGTCTGCAGTGCTTGAATTGTTCTGATTTTTCTAATATTTTAAAGTCTACTCATTACTTCAAAAAAGAGGCAAAAGTAAAATCATCATGCAGAGGAGCATTGAAACATGGAGATTGTATTTCTGATTTTAGATATTTAACTTGCATAACAAAATTAAAACTCTTTTTGCTGTAAAATCTTAACATAAGTAATGAGGGAAAACAGAAATGCACTCCTGTCTCTTTCCTAAGAAAGTCTGCAGTGTTTGAAAACGTAATTAAAAGATCTGATTTACATGAAATTCAGCAGTTAAACCTGGGTTTTGATACTGTTCTCTTACAGCTCTTACTGTCACCTCCTATGGCCAGGCATAATGAACATTTACCTGTTGCTGATGGCTGACCTTCTGAGTTACCTGCACTGAAGCACACGGTGGAGTTTTGTACATGAGGTGAAGTGCATCTTATTGTGAAAAGCTGTCAAAGACTTCTGCAGCACAGGAATACAGACAGGTCTGATCTGAGGCTTCCAGCAGTAACTCTCTGTGTGCTTGATGATGAAAAGGCTCCTGGCTTGTATCCCTCTGGAAAAGGCTTGGATGGAAACAGTCAAGATTTCTGGGAAGAAAAAAAAAAAAAAAAAGGCAGCTAAACCAAATAAATTAATAAAAAAAAAATCAGAACTGTATAAGAATACAATTATTCAAATGTGCAGAATGAATTGATGAGATGAGAGACACAGACTGTCTTTAAGGCATATAGATTTGTTAGTCAATGCTGCTATTGAAGACCTAAGTTCTGCCTCAGAACTTCTTGGATGACAGAGCTTACTTTCATTATTTTGGTGATTTGTGTCTTTTTTTTTTTTTTTCTAGCATGAGAGGTTGAGAATGACCTAATTCTAACTGATCAATAGATAAAAGGCTCAGATGAAATGTGAGAGAACTTCAAAATATGATCTTCCCTCAGGGTCTTCCACATTTCCAGCTAGGAGTCCTTGTTGTACGGATATTGCTTTTCTACTTCTAGGAGGGGAAAAAAAAAGGAGAAAAGAACAGCTTAGTGTTCTCTATCAATTTTTTTATCAGGTCTGTGAAAAAAACTTCTTAGAGCACAAGAGGGTGATCCACAGTGAAAAAGCAGGCCAGTGTTGCTGCAAACTGAGCAGCCAGCTGATAGCTGGTGTTTGAGTCTGCACAGGAGATGTTTTGAGGATGTTGTGAAAGCCCAGTGTCGAGTCTGGGGTGCGCTGCCCCGGTGATTCTGCTGCTGTCAGTAATCACTGACCTCATGACCCCAGCTTTGTTAGCACGGGGCTTTGCTCTAGAAAAGGCACAGAAATGGCTAATCCATCAGCATCTCTCCCAAGCACCTTTTTGAAGTGCTGTGAAATAAGTGAGAAGACTGCAACACAGACAAAAGCTCGACTGCATGATGCCAGAAGAAATTCGGTCTCCTGGCATGAGCTGCATGTTCCTTGAATTGTCTACTGAAATAATTTTGCATTATAAGGGGTCTTCATCAGTAATTAAAATATTCATACAGATAAAAATATTCTCACACAGGTCCTGAAAAACAGCGGTGAAAAATTGTAAGCCAAAATACTTAAGTGTTTAATTCTTTAGCTACAGCAAGAAGTAAATTCTCACAATACACCTCCTTTCTAATCTCTGTGTACTGACACTTCACGAGTCTGAGCTATGGGAAATTTTATTGAAGAGCCTGTTGTTTTTACCACTGTTCAGAGTGAAAAGAACAAAGCCAAGGACATAGTTTACATTTTGCATTTAAACAACAGCTGATTAGGTGATAACAGCATTTATTACTCATTGGCAGGCAAACAGCCTAGGTAATCAGAAATGTATTTTCTGCAGTGAGATTTGTATTGTCATGAGGAAATAGGTGCCAGACACAGCATTTTGAAGAAGGAATCTGGACAAACTCGGGCTCCTCTCTCCCTAGATGTAGTAGCAGTACTCTCAGCTGGTAGATTGATTGTAGCACTACAAAATCGCTGAGCACTGGGCTTAGGCTGTGCCCTCCTAGAGGAAATGGCATTATTGTATAAGTACTAATAAAACACTTGCACACAAAAATGATTGGATAATAGATATTACTTCCTAAAAAATTAGAAATAAAATATTATATTGAAGCTACTATAAAACTATATATCCCTAGATTTTATTTTTTGGGAGAGAATATGTTTCGCTGTTTTCTTTTAAGTGCATAAGATGTAGCTTGTGGCATTAATACAGTTTAAAAATGAAGCAAAGTTTTACAATGAAACAAAATCAAGCGCTAAACTAAAATTATAGTTGAATATAAAAATATTTACTATGAAATTAATGATCAATAATAATAAACATTATGAAATAGCTACATTCTAGATGTTATCTCTAGAAGGACAATCCAGCTTATTCATTTTCACTGATACATTTTGTTGACATTTCATTGAATTCCTCTTTTCTTTCACATTAAAAAAAATACTGTACCAATTATGATTAAGTTATAAAAATGTGTTCATTTAGGAGCATAATCTGAAATCAGAGAATATATATTTATAAACAGTATGTATAGTTAATTTTTCTTATATTTCAGTTACTACTTTCAGAATTTTTGTTCAAAATAACCTCAACTCTCATTATAACGAGACTGTCATGAAAATAAATAATGAAAATAAGAGTGTTCTGAAAATTATCTACAATGTGCATTTTTAGCAAGGAGCTGTTTATTGCTTCTCCATTCAGATGGGTGAGCTTAGGTGAACCCACATAACTAGCACTTGACTTGGCCTCTTCTGAGAACATTTCCCGAAGATAGAAGAGTTCTACTTATGATTTTCGAGTTTTGAAGGAATTGTAACAGTCATTCTAAAAGAAGGGAGGGTGCTCTAAATCTCAGGAGACTGAAAAAAATTCTAATCTTTTAGGATGCTGCTAGCAGAAACTTGATTTTTTTATAGCGCCATGCGTGTGGTATTTCTCTTTCGTTTGGTGTTTTATTTAATTGCAGTTTTTGTTTCAGTTTGTCTTGCCAGAGGGAACTCCTCGTTTATGTTTCATTGGTGTGTCCAGTTATTAGAATTATTGCATTAATGCCAGGGTCTTGTCACAAATTCAATTACAACAGCTGTTGCATACAAGCAATTAGACATCTGTGCAGCAGCTCCCTCATCACTGTTGCCTTTTATCATTCTGTTGCTGCAACTAGACTCATAATTTATATCTCTACTGTGCCTTCCGTGCATGGGATCTTGAACAATTAACTGCTCATAACCTCTTCCAAGGCAGGTAAAATGCCAATATATTCACCTTCCCTTGTGGAACAGCTGGCAGAGCACTTGGAGCCTGATTTGCCTGTAGAAGGACAAAGGACAGAAGGCAAATAGCCAGGACCAGTTGCACCAAACCTTGTTTTAAATTGAAAAGAACAGAGGGTCAAAGACATCCACTCTGAATCACATCTTTTTTAACCAAGAGGGCAGAAAAAATAGTTGAAAGGAAGATGACAGGACTGTTTCGATTTGCTGTTGGAAAGCTGGACAGACTTGTGTTGCAAATAAGTGATATATTTTTCCTTTCCCTGCAGGGATATGGTGATGTAAAAAACCTCTTTGTGCTGGCATTTTTAGTCTGCACAAAAAAAAGAAAATAAAAATCACTGTTCATCATAGTTACACAGCCTTATTGGAGGATTATTAGCGCAGATGTTTGGCTGAAAAGAAACCATGGATCAGATTGAAGTAGCTCTTCTTAAAACTATTAAGCTACTTAGCTGAGCGTTGTTTAAGATGGAATGAGGGAAATGAAGCATTCTTCTCATAAAATTAAAATTTGTCTAAATGTTTTGGTGTATAAACCCCCCTCCCTCTCCAGTTTGTGCCATCAGCCACTGCAGGACAGGATGAACAGGTGTGTTACACAACCATACTGTGAACGGCACTGAATTCCAGCAGTGCTGCCCTGGTTCAAGATTTCATAAAGAACAACATGAGCGCTCCGTGACTCTCACCTCAAGGTGCAGTTTGATGAGCCAAGGGCCTTGACAGCAGCACCAAATAAAGAAATTTTTGCCACTTCTCAGTGCAGTCTCTGCACTGGAGTTTGCCTCCCCTCTACTCCTTCTTGGCAGAGGCCAAACAGATCCCTAGGGAATGTTAAAATTACAGTGAGTACACCACAGTAATATTAACCTTCCTCAATCCTTGGTTCTTCAGAGTTTGTTTTTTAACTGAGATCAGTTCAGGTCTCTGGATTACAGTTATTTTAACAAAATGAGGGGCACTTCAAAGGTAAGCACAGGCAAGCAGAGGAAGCAAGGGAAACCCTTAGGGTGAATGTGCTGCCATACCACAGTACTAGAGTCACATGTTATAAATTAGCCAGACACCTTGTTTGTTTTGATAATAAATTTTGAGCAATGAATTGGATATTTGTCTTCTCTGACAGACAGGGAGACTGCTGCACCATAACATAATTAATTGTTCCATGTACACTTAAGGGAGAGAAACAAGATTAACATTTACACTATCTCTTTGCTTTGAAGAGGGAGTGATTTTTATATTCTTGTCATTTAATCTTCTAAACATATCAGGGATAGGTCTCTATTGAATTTCATTGTTGCAGAACTATGCCAGAATTTTGAAGAAAATTTTCATACACATTTCCAGAAATGGAATGTACCACAGCTCTGCATCTCCAGAGATAAAAATTTATTGTTGGCCAATACTTAGACCAATTAGTGGAAGACTAACAGAAAAATTAGTTGAGAATAACTATTCAATCTCCTGACTGCATTCTTAATAGGAACATCCTTTTAACTAGCCCTATATTCAGTTCATCAAGTTTTCTGAGTTTCAGCAAAAATCATACCCTTTGTCAGGCTCTCTAACAGTTTTTCATTCTGTCACTTCTGACATTTGCCTATTTATTTATTCCATTATTTTCCAAAGTCTTTCTTTTGGTCTTGAAGGTTTTCTTCTGCTCATTTTCAGTTGCTGTCAGTACCCTATATGTAAAGGAGAGTCACCCACTTGAGCCGTGTCAGGCACTCTCTGCAGAGGCATTATCCACTCTTGCTCCCTAGAGCATTTTGCTGGATGCAGAGGTTAGCAGGCAGAATAAGGAAAAGGGTTCCTCTGCTCAGTCATTCTCTTTAATAGAAAAGACTAACTGTGACTAAATCAGATGCCACCCATCACAGAGAGCAACCTTTACTATTGGCTTTTTAAGGGAAATTAAGTGTGTTATTTACAAGACCTTACTTGCTCTGTGCTCTTAGAATTGTGGTTATTCACTGAGATAGCTCTATCTGTGGTGAATTCCGTTTTTGAGGAGTAGGAGGAAAATGCATCTATCTTCCGTTGGATTTAAAACTGCAGTACAGTTTGATTGCAGCAATTTCAAATCTAAATATATGATTTCTATGGCAGCAGCCTGTGAGAGGTTCATTTTGTTAATAGTGTAATCATGTTTAACATAGGAGATGCTTGTGCTGCTTAGTAGGCAATGTTTCAAAGTAAAGAAAGTTTAGACAAGAAGAAAAAGCATCATGAAACAAGACCTGTTATAGAGCTTCTTCAGTTTGTGTAGAGTTGATGGGAAGAAGGAGCTTCATCACATTGTATGACGGTTCATTGCTTGATAAATGAGCCATAGATGTGCTCACTTGTACATCCAGCTCACACTGCTCTCAAAATCACAGCAAGATTTTCTCTTGATGATCATCATGGGCAGTCATTTTATCTTCCTTGCCCTAACTCCTGTTCCATGCACGGTGGGATTTTCTTTCCACACATTTTGTGATAAAAATAAGAGCCAGCTGGAAGCAATAGCAGTTCTGGCACCAGAGGTCAAGCACCAAGACTCTCTTTTCCAAATATCCTGTTGTTTCTCCTGTTTTGGCCAAGTGGCTCCATTTATAACTATTACCATCCAGAATGGACAAAACATTGTTCTTTGTTATGGAGTAGGTAACTTCAAATATGCAGTGCTTTGCATAGGAACATAAAACAAACCACCTTGGTGCCAGGCTTTCACTGCTGGATCTTCGTACTCCTGAGCATCATTTGCAGCAGGTTTTTTATCCATATTGGCAGATACCCTGCCTGTAGTCGTCATGACAGGATAATGCATACCAGCTGCTTTGGAAAGCACTCTTCTGATATGGACCAACATGTCTACATATGCTGGTACCTAGAATGTGATGCCTATATGCTAATGTTTGGGGGTGTTTTTTGCTTTTCCTTTGTGTTCTTTGTTAGTTTGGTTTTTTGTTTGGTTGGTTGGATTTTTTTATATTAAGTGGAGATGAGGAAAGTGACCTAATCAGTGCTTGTGGGACAGACTTTCAGATGTTTTCAGAGTGTGATGAGCAGGACAAAGACTTTCTCCTTAAAATGGCAGTGTCCATAGTGATTAACATTAATGCCATGTGTTTCTGCATCAAAAATAACAGCCCTCGTAACTTATTTCACATGATGTGGAAGATATATAGTTATAGATCATGTCATTTTGTGAGAACTTCAAGGCATATATCAGGACTATTTATGCACAATTTTAAAATACGTATTGCCTAGAAGTATGCCCTAGATTCCTTCAGTTAGTACGTTTTAAAAATATACATTTTAATTATAAGCTTACCTACTTTGAAATGTCTGCAACTCATTTTATTTATATGTTTTTTGGGCACATTTTTTAATATATTGGATTTTATAATTTATACATTCTTTGCAATAGCTAAAAAAGCCTGTGTCTTAACTTTCCCCCCAAATCCAAACACAAGTGGATATAAATATTTTTAACGGAAAATGTATAAATACTTAACTAAAATTCAAAACTAGAGCAAACAAATACGAAACAACTGAAACATGCCATTTCAGATCATATCCTCTTGGAAGCCCTTACTTGGAGAGTACCTCCCATGTACCAGAAAGCAAAAATCGACCCAAACTATACTTTTTAGGAGGAATGACATAATTTCTGAGAAACAAAAGCAAAACAATCTGATGTGGAATGAATTGCATGACAATTTTCTGCCTGTAATTTCAAAAAAAGGATAATCACGAAGTACCTAAAAATCCATTTATACCTGTTTTAATGTACCTATCAAAATTAAACTAGTAAATGTTTTCAATTCTTTACAGCTTCTGAGCCTTAACTGAGCCCTCGTTATAGTTCATACCAGTGACTTTTACTGTTTCATCTTTTCCGTGTTTTGCTCCCTTTAACAAATGCTCCAAATATCTGTATTGTTAAAAATGGGGTTTTTCTGTCTGTCTGTTTTTTTGTTTGTTTTTTCTTTTCTCCCAGTGATCTCCTAGGCTGATAAGGAGAGACACAATCCCTCAATGACTTCAGCAGAATGTATTTGGTCTTGTATTGTATCACAGTGTGTCATACAGGTATGGACTTTGAATGAGCACAGCAATCAACCAGCCACATTTGTGTGAGACTAGATCAAGTGAATATAATTTCACATCACAAAAGAGCACTTAAACAAAAGTCCTGACAAAATGTTTCTCTAAATATGTGTAGTGTGCAAAGAAGGATGGCAGCTAGGCAGTTGTCCAAGAAGCATCCTTCCATCTGTTGCCAAACCCACATGAGGCTACCACTCACTCAAGAGGGAGCCCAGAATCTGTATTGCCTTGTCAGGGACTATCAGTGCAAGCAAATTCTATGTGTAGAAACTAAGCTTTGGGCAAACTGACTCCTGCAAGTCAAGCACAAGATCATTCAGAGCAAAGGAAAGAAGCATGTGAAAGAGGCTCCTTAAAATAAACAGATACATTACTCTTTTCTTGAGTAGAAAAAGCTGACAGTAGCAGCTCTGCTTCCAAATTTTTCCAAACCTGCAGTGGAATTTCCTAGGGAATAATTGCTTATTACTAAATTAAAAACTAAAACCCCTGCTATTAAAAGATAGAGGTCTGTTTCCTCAGTCTGTTTGCTCTAGGTCTTTGAAAGCCCTATGATGCCTTCAGTGCTATGATTGCATTTTCCATCCATTTCTGTCATTGCAAGACTGAACAGAGGAAATACTGCTCCTTGGGACTCAGTCTCTCATACTCTACTAAGAAACCTTGAAAAATCATACAAACATGTTAATGCATCATAATGTATTTTAACACAATTATAATTTGCAACTTAACGGAGGAGCAGAAAGTCAGGCACATCTTTTAGAGCCATTTATTTCTCATTTGTCAATATTGCTATAGATAGTAATTAACCTTTTTATCACTCACTCCTGGCATACATGTTGAAGATGTTACAGTTTTGTTCTACTAATTCAGTTATCTTTACAACAAATTTGGAAAGTAATATTTAGAACTCAAGGTTGACACTAAAATTGCTCAGAGGTCATATATCTCTGGTTGAGGGCTTCCTTGCCTGACACTCCCTAATGGGCCTTATCCACAAGATTTCAAGCAAGTATTGGATTGTATTGTATCACCACAGCTTCCCTGTCTGATACTTTTTCATCTAGAGAGTTTGTATTCTATTCTTTTGTCCTTCAGAATCTCAACTTTAAAGTCCTCAATATTTGATATTTATTGGAAATATTATTTATTTATATTGCAATAATTACCTTGATGTGCAACACTATTAGAAACATGTCTGATTTTATCTCCCTAGAGACAGTGTCTACGTCAATGTTTTCATGTCATCTGGTATTTTCTTCATCTAGACAAATCTGGGTAAAAAAATCCATGTTCCATGTCTTCAAGAATATTTCATGAAAAACAATATTGAGTTAGCTATCTCAGCCCCAAAAGAGATATAAAAATGCATGAAAGAAATAAATTACACCTCCGTTAGGAAAGATGCACATCGGAGTGCTTGAGTAGCCCACAGGCTGAATGATTTGTAGACATTTGTGTCCAGGCAGTTCATTCTGCTCCCTCTTCTAGAGTTGTGTTCACTGCACCTCATGTGTGTACCTGCTCCATGTGTGTGACTAGAGTGCTATAGAACATATCATGGGAGCTGGCCACATTCATCCTTGACTCTTCTCTGGCACTCTGCTAAGAGAGTTCTGAGGACATCTAAAACTAAAGCATTTACTGTATAGTGGCAAGACACCCTACTACAGGGTACTGGAGTTGCCTTGGTGTGCTGGAAATGAAAAGAGACAGAATTATGAACGTGCTTTACTATCTCATTCAGTAAACATCTGGTTTAGTTTGGGGTTTTGTCAAGGACTTTTTTCCTAGCTGTTCTTTTATTCTGATTAGGCTGGCAGAATACTTATTTTTAATATCTTTAAAGAAATCTGCTCTGATATTGTTCTGAGCGACATAAACAGTACTGAAAGCCTTAGGTAAGCATGTTTAAAATATATCAGTGTAGGTTTACTGGGGAGCAACAAATAAATTGCACCAATGTGAACTTACTAATGCATACAAGGTTTGAATTCAGCACAGAAATATTCCTGATAGTTTTGCTAAGGAATGTTTGAGAATGTGACAATTGTGCATCTAAGGTTGACCCTTATTAGGGAATTTCCCCTGACATTTTACACATTGAGAATCCTACACCAGCCCAGTGAAGAGGAGCTTTAAATTAAATCCTGTGGTCCATTATGGCATCTGAATATATCTCTTACCCTTTCATGCAGACTGCCTCAAACATTAGTTTTGAGAGCTAATTCAAGCCAGTAAAAGTTAAGTTTTGAGATGGAGAAAGCAGAAAATATTTTAATGAAAGGCAATGAAGCATTCTGTTATGTCCAATCATATACTTATCTGTTGCTTCATTGCAAATATTTTCTTATCACAAATTGTGGTGACCTCACCAGCTAAGATGTATTAAGTATCTTGGGAGAGAGGTAGAGTCTTAAACCCTGTAGTATTAAATTAAGAAGTAGCCTTGATATTTGTTTTTTTGAAACAAAACCTCAAGGAATTGAGGATCTTCATTCCAGGTTCCTCCTTCAAAGTCTCTAACTCCATCTTGCTCATTTTACTGGTCCCCAGGCCTTTCTGAAAACATCTGCTGCTCCCATTTTGATAGCTGCAGTGTTTCTAACGTGGAATAATAAGCATGCTTCATTACGGGTGCTCAAAAAGATAGGCATTTGCCAGAACGAAGCTGCAGATGCAGCTTTAACCCTGCAATTGCCCACTGAACCAAGAATGCCATTTAAAAGAAAAATAGATGAATCTCCTCACGGACAATAATTAAATTAGCAGGGACTAAGGACACAAATTGGCAGAACTTCAAAACTTCTGTGATTTTCTTGAATCAAGCTGTACTTTCATTTCATCAGAAAAGGTGTCTGATGCTTGCAGTACATTTTCCTAGCTGCTATGTTATATCCAGTAGACCACAAAGAGGAAAGTTTGCTTTCATCAGAGTAAAGAACTGAAACATGCGAAGGAAAATGATGCATGTAAAGGATGAAAAAACTATGCTGCTCTGTGCTGGAAAAATAACAAGGGATTTCAGAACTCTGAACACTTTTGTTTTTTTTTTTTAATTTTGAGGGTAACATTTCATAAAATATAGAATCCCAGGCATCAGCTACAGATTGCACTTCTCTTCTTTCATCAATTATCATTTCACTCTTTAAAGAGGAGAAATATGATGATTAAATCAAATATTCTTCACTCCTGAAGATTTACATTAGAAGAATTTGGCAGAGGTCATATTGGCTCATCCAAAGGTCGGTAATAACTTCTTGAAGCTACTGACATTTTAATTGTATAGGTATTGACACTTCCATTTCACACAATTTTTTCATACTGAGATCCCGTAGTAATGTCAATTATTTCTTCTTCCAATAAGTTTTTCAGTGTTAGGATTCTTCAGTGGTCACATGTTGCAAGTTTGCCCAGAGGGTGTTTGGGCACTGGAACAGACTGCCCAGGGAAGTGCTCACAGCACCAACCTGACAGAGCTCAAGAAGTGTTTTAACAATGCTCTCAGGCACAAGGTGTGACTCTTGGGGATGGTGCTGTGCAGGAGTTGGACTGACGATCTTTAAGGGTCCCTTCTATCTCAGCATATTCTGTGATTCTGTGAAATATCAATATGCCTACCCAGATTTATGACTACAGCTTTGTACTTTTTTCTTTGTGGACAAGTGAGAATACTTCGTTTCTGCTTTGTCAACTACTTACATTTTCTGCAAGCTTAAGCTGTTTCAGTTCTTGTCCTCACTTAGTGTTACAAATTTTCAAACTTCCAAGATATTTTATGAGGAGCAGAACTGGTTGAGTCCAATTCCCTGTGAATGTATTCCACAGGCTTTTTAGCTATTTCTCAAATTGTTACTACTTCATCTCCAGTCTTGCCTTCTAGCACCTTACCTTTCATTCTTACCTCTTTTTTTCCTCCACAAAAGCTTTTTTCTTCCATGTGCCTGGCAACACTGCTGAGCTGAAACTGAGTTTTCTTTTCTGGTCGTAGAGGCAATAATCTCTCTACTCCTCTGCCTGTTTTCATGAGACGTGTAGGAACTTAATAGCTGTGAGACCTCTACTTCTGTGTTAAATGTGGTAGAAATTGGACCAATTCTTCAAAGTTATTAGGGAAAGTATTAGCAGATCACATAATCTATATCTCACAGAAGTGAAATGGGTTCTTTATGAGGAGAATTATCATTAGGACACGAAGTACAATAGTTCTCAGAGTTTTATTTTGGTTCATGCTGAAGAAAAATCAAATTGGTAATTATTGAAACTAAAAATAGCCTTGTGAGTGAAATATTCTTTTGTGCTCTGGAAGGTTTGTTTGATTTAGTGATGTACATTCAACCGTCAGCTTCTGAGATCTTTCTGTACAATAGCTCTATTTTCCAGCATATCTCTCATGGCCCTAAACTTGGATTTACCTTCGTATTTACTGCAGTTGCATTCATTTCCGTCAGACCATTAATAAAGATGTTAAACAGTAACAGTCCCAATATCAACACCTGATGAATACCACCCATAATGATCTTAAAACTTTTTTGATCTCAATAGTTGAGCCAATTTTCCTCCTAGCCCCACTCTCCACTCAGTAGTTTACCAATCTAGACATGGTGATTGACACACAGTTCTGGTAACTAAGTTTATCTAGCTTAGATACAAGTATTAATGCAGAAATCTGTGGTTTTGCTGAGAGATAAACATGCTGCTGCAATTGTGTGGCTGTGGATCTTTTCCAATCCAAGTGTGAGAATTTTCTTTTAGCCTCACAGATCACGGTGATGAATTGTTGCAGGTCTATGAGACCCATGGTGATTGGCCTGTGTTCACACTGCAAAATTAGCAGGCAATCGGCATAAATGAGTCTTGTCCCACTGGGAAAGGCCCCATGGGATCCATCAGACCTGTAGAGGAATCTGCCTCTCCCTGAGGGCGTGAAGCGGTAAGCACAATTCTCTGTGACAAAGCTGGCAGAATGTATCTTTGAAAGAGAATGATTTCCTCTGTGCTTCCTGTGACTAGAGTTGGAATAATGACATGACTCTGCTAGTGGGGATCCACAGAATATAAGCGAATACCTCACCTCTCATGAATTATAGGCACTACAGTTTACTTTGAACACTGTCAAAATGTTTTCCTGGAACAATGGACAAAACTATTTTTTTTTAAAGTATCCTAACACAAGAATAAGTATAAATAAGACCTAAAAGTTCCAACTGAAATACCTGTTTATACTGGTAAAATAAGTCCTGCAAAGAAACACTTCTATTAAAATGAAAGTATAGAAATTGAAGCAAGATTTTTGTTTTTTACCAAATTTATACAACATCTTTCCTGCCTAACTGCAGCTGATGCATCATTTTCCCAGATCCAATCCCTGCAGGTGAGGGCTGAGCATTTGGAACATCTGTCATTTGATGAAAACAGGATAATTACTACATTCTTCTGGTATTCTTAGTTGAACAAGTACCTTACAATTAAGAAAAAAAATATGAGGGAAATGTAGGAGACAGGTGGATGTTCAGCAAGGGAAACTCCCTTTATACCTTCAATAAATTCCAGAAGTGTGTACATACATATTTAGGTAAATGGTCAGGAAATTCAATTTCCTTTGGGTATGAATGGTTTGGGCTCCTCTTACAAAATAAGCTTATTAGCTCCAGAGGTGATTATGAGAAAGACAAAGAAAAAAGACTGATATTCTGTCTTTGAAAAAGAAAAATCCAAAGAATAAAATTTTAAAAAATTACCCATACTTTAGCCAAAGAATATATTTACAATAATGGAACCAGTAATGCTGTTTTTTAATATAAACAGACAGCAAATCAAAACCAATCGAATAAAAGTATTTTGGAGAAAATGAAAATCATTAAGGTTTTCTCTCTCTCTCTCCACAGAAATAAATCATCTGTAGAGATCACTGTTTGAGTATGTTGCAAAATTTCTTTCTACAGAAGGAATAAAAACTATTAGAAAAAATATCAGTTTATTTCGGACTGCTTAGGGTTTTGCAGTAGAGAAGTCCTAACTGTGTAAGAAATGCATGTGCAGATGACATATATGAACACTAATGCCAGTGTTTATGCATTATTCTGACAAAGATGCCTAGCATGATGCAAATTATTTCTTAGTGATCTTTCAGAATCCGTTGACATTTAAGGTTTCATTGGAACTCAGCACACATCTGCTGATGGAATTGTTTTTCACAACCTAGAATATAGCATGCCTGATCACAGAAACTTACTCAGGACTATGGCTCAGTTTTTGGGACACATCAGGTCTCCACAAACCATTTCATTTATCCTTGAGCCTATGGAGGTCTCAGGATATGGACATATACCTGGTGCCTTTGATACCTTTTTTCATGCTTCTTTAAAGATGTCCCAATGGTGTTTACTGTATAGAGGTTCTGACAGCATGATTCCATATAAAGTTACTTTTCAGCAAATTCCTTTCTTTATTCGTACCCTCAAAAAATAATTTTATTTCCAAGACTAAACAAGGTAGGTTTTGTTCTCAATGCTTTAGTATTCTTCATATCTATTTGCCAAAATTTTGGGTCATTAAGCAATAGCACTTAATATTCATCACCAGAACAGTAGTTCTGCCTTCCGCAGTGCCCTGCTTCTACCCCTACATTTCCATCTGATACTTCAAGAGAAAGTGAAAAACCACTCTCCCTTTAGCTGTTCAGTTAAGGTTCTGTGGATAAAACTTTTTTTTTCAATCTTTGCAGAAAAGTACCTGTATCTCTTTAAAAGTGTGAGATTGTATTGTTAATCCTCAGAGTCAGGACCTCAGGAACAACTTTAGTCTTTATTTCTCTGTAAGGGAGGAATAAAAAGATGCTGCTTATTCTGTCTGCTTCATCTCATTCTTTCCAGGTACTGTCTGCAAACAGTTTACAGATTGCAGGGACATGTGGAAACCTGCCATGAGCTTTAAGATAAATGGATAGAGGAGAAGAGTAGGGAAATACTATTCCCACTGTCAGTTCATGATTCCACCTGAACTGCATCTGAATGGTAGAACAGATGCTCTAAGGAGTTCTTTAGACCCATTCTCCTTTAATTCCACGTTTCAGGTCTATTTCTAGCTTCAAGAGATCAAATACATTTTATTTCAATCCTAAACAAATTACAACTTTTTTGGATGACCTGAATAACATATTGAAGCCTTTTTAATGTCCTGTATAAACAGAGGCAATCCTGCCCTTAGAAAATGACTGGGAAATGCCTTCCACTCCTTTCTGAGCACCTTTGGAAAAGTAATTTGCTTTGCCCGTCAGTACCTGAATGAAGGACCCCTGGTTTATTATATCGTACACTTTATTATGGCTACTTACAAAACAAACTGAGGATCTTGTAGAGAAGGAAGGAAACCTCCAGCAAGTTTCAACATTTTCATCTCACATCCAGTTAAGATGATCACTGGGGACCAATCAGAGTTGAAAGAGAATCTTCATCTTCTGCCTCTTCTTCATCTTCATCTTCTTCTTCTTCGTCTTCTTCTTCTTCGTCTTCTTCTTCTTCTGACAGTTTTGGACAGTAAAAGACTGAAACACATAATGATAGAACAAAGTGTGTAGAAGAGGAGATGGAACTGGAATGCAATCAAGTCCAGTATCAGTATGAATCACAGTTTCCCTTCCTGAAAATGTAAGGATCATGCTGTTTTTTCAAATCATTTTTAAATGATGTCCTTAGGTAATGAAAGGCTTTATCGAGATTCACATTTTTTCCTATTCACTCTGATGCTTCTCTTTTGTGAGGATCAAGTTATCTCTCACTGCCTGGTTCACTATTCAAAAAGACATTAGGAAAAAAGCCAGAACTAAAGCATCTCTGAAAAGTGCTGGATGTGGCTTTCTTGTAAAGTTGAGTGTCACTTTCACAGGAAACAGTGTCCTATGCTCTGCTAGTTTGGATTTATATTGTAGATTCAACTCTTCTCTCCCTTTCTGTGCTAAACATACATTGAACAATTTGCTGGTTTATCTGCTGGGGGGATGTTTTAAACACAAGTAATTTCCCATTTACTTTAACCAGCCAACCTTGGAAAAATATGCTGAGATGGAAGGGACCTATCAAGATCACTGGGTCCAAATCCTGATCCTGTGCAGGACACCCCAAGAATCACACCATGTGCCTGAAAGCATTGTCCAAACGCTTCCTGAAGCCAGGCTGGGTGCTTTGATCATTTCCCTGGGGAACCTGTCCCCCTCTACAGAGCGTTATGTTATCAAAATCGAGTCCTCATTATCCCATTCTGACAATAGTTTTGAACCTTTAAACACTGATGATTAAATTGAGCATCCTGAATCATCCCAGGTTTTCCTAAGACAGTTTTAGGAGGTCACTGCTTCAAAAAGTATTGCAGCACACAATATGATCTGCTCAGTTGTTACATGGTGATAAGAAATCTAGGAACTGCTCAATCAAGATGTCGATTTTTGATGATGGAAATCCATTCTTACAATGTGAGCAGTATGTCATCAATATTTTTCTATGTCTGCCATACTTTTCTGTGTCCTCCATACCCAAAAAGTGAGTCCTTGATTTCAGTCCTCTCAGGAATGAAGAATCCAGAAGATAGCACAGATTTGTTGACAAGACACTAGAACACCTTAAAACAAAACGTTCTCAGTGACCTAGGATGTATTATTTACTTGGAGAAAAGTTTGCTTTATGTCCTTTGCGGAGTTTTTACTTTTGTCTTATTCTCATTCCTTTAATGTATTCATACTCATTTAGTAGTAGGTCATTAAGATCTAAAATTGAAGGACTAAATTTCAGCTCTAGTAGGAAGAAGGGTTTGTTTTTCAAAGAAACGACATTTGTAATTTTGGGGTTTTTTTCCTTAAAAACAATTTTTTGCTTGCATATGTAAAAATTAAATATTAAATATTCTTCATAGTACTTTTGGTAACATATACTTCAACCAATAGTTGAATATTTTTGATATTGTAAGCTTGATATTATCTATACTGAATTGAAAATATGAATTGGAATTATATGTATTTTCAGTAACTTCCAATAATCTTCCTCAGATAAGGCTGGACAGAGAAAAGAGCACAATTTAATATATATTTTTCATATTTGAAGGAGACCTTATTGCTCTCACCAAATACCTGAAATAAGATTATAGTGAGTTGGGTGTCAGTTTCTTCCAAAAAGCAAGCAGATACTATGAAAAATTTAACCCAAAGGGTAATCAGTCTTTGGAACAGGCTGCCCAGGAAAGTGGCTGAGTCACCAACTCTGAAGGTATTTCAAAGACAAGACCTGCAGGGGGAGGTGTAGTGGTAGGCTTAGTGGTGGACTTGGCAGTGGTGGGTTCACATTTGACTTGGTGCTCTTAGAAGTTTTTACTAACCTAAATGATTCTCTGATTGAAAGGTTTGACACATGAAAAACTTCTTTGATACTAAAAGATACCATCTCATTAGCACAATCATTGTCATGCAGGTATACTCATACCAATCCTCAGTGAGACCACCTTTCTAAAAGGTTCGTTTTTCCTGTCAATTTGCATTTTGAAACAATTTCCTTTTTTTTGTATCTCTGACAGAAACTTGATTAGTGGCCTCAAGATGACAAAGGTACACATATGTTCTGAATTGGAAGAAAAAAGTGCTTTTCCTTTTTATCTCTTCAGTGACATTCATTAGTGTAAGCAGCTTTTTGTGTCCTTTGTAAAGTTAATGGATTGCTGCAAAGGAAATCCTTTACTTTGTTAAAATCCACTTCTCAGCACTATTTGTGAGGGAAAGACCTAACACAGTACAGACTTTAAATGAAGGTCAACATTAGATGTTAGATATAAAGCAGAGAACAAAAGGATGAAGAAGAAAAGATAAACTATAAAAAAGGGTGAGATTTGTTAGGTAGTTAAGCCACTGAAGGGAAGGAAAAAATGAGCTGGTTTTCTAACTTTCAAGAAAAGAAAATGAAGAATGCTCTCAGTGCAAGTGTTAATTCCATTAATGATGCATAATTACATGGTCTTTCTCTAGTCCTCATAAATCTAGCTAACATGATATAATCACTGAAATAAGAAAAACACTGGACAAAAGTAGAATCATGGTGTGGATTTCCACACCCATGTGAAGGGCATACTAGAGATACAGGGAATTTTTTTCCTTCTTATGCCTAAAATCAGTGTAAAAGAATGATCTGAAATAAGAATATGCGAATCATATTTCATATTCTCCCATGCTTCTAAGTTCACTGCATAGAAAACTTTCATAATGACGCCTGTTACTGCTGTTGCTGTTCCTGACTTGTTGCTGTTGACTAGGATTTTCTTGGAGCTCTTTCTTCACCTCAATAATTGCTTCAATTTCCTTCATTTTGAAGCTACCTGATATGAAATATATCTGTATGGGCACTGTAGGTATGCACATGGAAGAGAACATCTGTGTCTTAGAAGGAACCTCATGTGTGACTTATTCAATGTCACAAATTGTACAGAAGGAACAAAGACAACAACAGGTTACTTACAAGTGTATGAATTTTTAAAAGGCTTTTAGAATTAGATTGTATTCAACAAATAGTATTCAACGTGTAATAAAAACACAGGATGATATAGTGGCTGATAATAAATGAAAAAGGGAAACAGAAGAAAAAGTTACAGAGAGAAACAAAGTCACAGCAAAATAATGTACATGGACGTACCCACATAATTACAAGGATTTCAAAATCAGCAGTGTCCAAACCAATAGTCAGTCATACCATCAGAGTTGTGGTTACTACTGTCTTCTCTAGTATTTGCACATTTTGAGATGAAAATGAGAAAATATACACTCTGTCACTAGCATAAGTCTGACAGAGTATGAAATATCAAAACTGGAGACCTGATAGTTTCAAGAGAACAATCAGCTGTACAATGTACTGCTTCACAATCAGAATGAACCACTTGGCTAAAATTGAAAAAGTTTAAACTATTCCTATTTTCTAGCAAAGATAATGCATTTTCTTGTTTCCCTTAGGGATAGGAAGTAAATTTTTCCTATTGGAGATTGAAATGCAAACCCTAGGGAGCCCTAGAACTTAAAGGGAAAAGTCATTTTCCTTTTTTTTAATATTTTTTCTGCACTGCTTTTGTACAGTTCTTCTTATTTAAATATGCCATATAGAGAAGATAGAATAGTACCTAGGTTTTATTAAAAAAATAAATCATGACAGAAACGTACTGGTTACACAAAACAATCAGCTGATTTTATGGAAGTTTTATATAGTTAACTTGCAGAAGTGACGGCAGATTTGTTGAAACTTGTCTCTATTTTCACCTCTTCAGCACACAAACCACACTGAATGCTAATATTTAAGAAACTGTCAGCTAACACTGCAGGATCCAAAATAAAGATCATTTATCCACTTGGGTTTTCTTCTAGTGCTTGGACTTTCACTTAATTAAGTTTTAGAAAACTCTGCATGATTTCACTCTCAAGGTATGCTTTTCTTGTTATCGTACACCTTTGGGAAAATGCTTTCATTTGCTCTGTTTTTTGTACTGCTGGATTTTAAATCACAGTTTTCTCTTTTCAGCAGCAGTAATGAATCTCGTATACTAATCACAGCCTATGAACTACTGAGTTCTAATTCCTCTGAACTAAATTGCAATGATATTCTCATATTCCATGTAATGAAATAATGGTTGGTTAAGGAAGGGACGCCTGGACATCATCTGGTGTAAAGTCTCTGCTAAAAGAGGCTCACCCAGAGCAGGTCACACGGGATCACATTCCTGGCAGGTTTTAAGTATCTCCAGAGAAGACTCCACAATCTCTTTGAAAAGCCTGTTCCAGTGCTCTGTCACATCACGGTAAGGAAGTTTTTCCTCACATGCAGATGGAACTTCCTCTATTTCAGTTTGTGCCCATTGCCCCTTGTCCTGTCACTGGGCACCATGGAAATGAATCACCCCAATCCTCTTGAAGTCTGCCTTAACATATATCTATGTGCTGTTAAAAGCCTCTCTCAATCTTCTTTTCTTGAGACTAGAATGTATTTGCAATCATGGATTAAATCATGCATCAGACCTTGAACTTCTAAGAATTTGGTATTCCACAGATAAGCAGCCATTCTATTATTCCACTATTCCAATCTCAGAGGTCTGAAAACTAGACTGAGTAGTTCACAGTGATTTCATTGCTAAAGGTGCAACATCCATGAGCAGTGCATGTTTTATCAGCTTTTTCACACTTGGAATAAATTTCTTTCAGATTGCAAATTTGTGTGTCTGGTGACTGACCCTGCCTGTAGTGAAGTGGCTCTGGCCTAAGGAAAGAACTTTAAAAGTCAAAATGTCTGAACTTGGCCTTCCCATTGTAAGCTTTTGAGTCTTTGGCATCCTACAGAGAGTTTCAAGTTGAGCTGCCCTGGAAGATCATGATACCTTTTCCAAAATAAACTTTCAGCATATTTTCCCACTTGCAGTAGCACCTCGCTATCATTGAGCCCAACCCTGCTGATGCCACACACAGTTCTGTATACACCGTGTCACTCATGCTGTTATCTCCCAGAATGCTACAGCAAAAGGCAGGCAAAAAGAGGCAATTTTGACTGGAAAGAAACTTGAAAAATTGCTTTCAATACTGAGCTATGAGACCTCATCGCTCTAGAGATTTTCAGTCCCCATATGTCAGAGCTGGTTTCACTGGGTTCCAAAGACTTAATAAAATGGAAAGCAGAGCAGGCTACCTGTCCCTTCCATTGTCAAAGTTCAGGTACATACATGCCATAGGCTGCATCCACTGTCTCTTTGGAATCTGATGGTATTTGTTTGGCTACTTGTAATAAAAATAAGCTCATGCAGTCTGGGAAATGCATTTTAGGCAGAGAATACAAGTTCTGTCTGTGTTTTCTGCTTGTTTGCATACATGTTAATTGTTCTTGTACATTTTCCTGTCCAAAACCAGCACAGCTAGTTGAGATGGTCTCTCTGATTGAAGGGGACGTGGGGGTCATGGGGGCAAGGAAGAGGAAGTAATGCAGAGCAAGAACTGTGAGAAATCAGTGCTGAAGCATAAAATTCCATCAGGCGTATGCCTGTGTGCAAACTGGCCATCTAGGTATCACTGCACGCTGCTCATTCATGTCTTCATGGGGGCAAGGCAGTAGTGGCTCAGGCTGCTCAGGTTTCAGGTTTTCCTAATAACGGAAGCTGAAGACAGGTTTCCCACTAACAAGCAAAGATCACTGTTCCATCAAGTGTAAGCTGACAGCAGGAGATGCACAGTCTTGCTTATGCACTCACTGCATGGCCAAAATGTGTTTCTGCCATCCTGTGGGCTTAGCAGCAGGATAAAACAAGACTACAACATAAATGGGTACTCTGAAGATGTCAGACTGGAGAGCACCTCACCAGGTGAATATCCACAAGGCTTTTCCTCTACTTTTCAACTTCAGGGTTTTTGGATTGCTGGTCAGGGTCTTGAAAATAGAGTTTGTACCTGGGCAGAAGACATGGCAGGTGCACCCCCAAGAAGGCTGTCAGAAGGTAGTATAGATGCAAGACTTACTAATTTTATTTCCTTCTTCTCCTTTCAGTGGAGAGTTATGGTCTTGACATTTAGAACAGGAAAAGAAAGACAGAGTTGCAGAGTAATGCTTCACCACTACCGACCAAAAATGTTTTGCTTCTTTAGTTCCGTGCATCCTGACCCTGGCTTGCTGACTCAAGTTCCTGGCTTGAACTCAGAGCTGCCTCATTGGGCTGGACATGCCTGGTGGCCTAGACCCTTGGATGAGTCTGATTACAATGGGCAAACTGGTTCTGCTCACCCTGTTTATGCACTGTGAAACTGCTGAAGATCACTCAGTGAGGAATTGGTCCTATACCAACTCTATTGCTATATAAATTGTGCTTCTGCTCCCAGCAATAATGGCTCTAAATTGGACAGTCTTGTTGAAACATGGTATTTGTCGAGATTCACATTAATGTAATATCTATGCAATATTTTACCCAGTAGGACATGCAGGCAGAGGAAAAGAACCATTCAAAAGAATAATGAGCAGAAGTGAAGACCTTTCTGTCAGGCAAATATTACTGCAAGAATGTTCATTGTCTTGAGACCTCAGGAAGTCTCTGCCTACTGCTGTAAATACCTTCTCGCTCAATCCACTTGCCTGTGCTTGGATCAATACTATTCCCTGAGGACAACATAGTGAACAGACTAACTTTGTTAATGCCAATCTTACTTTGTCAGCAGATTTCTCATTGGTTTGGGGAATACATGTAGCAAGAGCCCATGTGCGTGCTATTTCAATTGTGCTGGATACACTCCAGTGATATTTCCAAAATAAAAGCCTTAAGAAAGGCTATTTTGTCAACAGTGTCATGGAAGGTAGACACATGCTGTCAAGCAAATATCACACAGGTTTTTTCATAAACATCAAGGTACCACTCACACCCTGGAAACATCAGGAAAATTGATACTATTAAACTATGCCATATATTTCTAAGAAGTGTAAACAATCTTCCACTGAATGCTAAAAGAGGGAAATAATAAAAACTGTTTTAGGTTCTCTCAGAAATAAATTAATTTTAAGGAAAATAAAAAAGAACTTCAATCAGCATCAAAATCACATCACATTCATGTGAATAATAATCATTACGATTATTATTGTAATTAATAAAATCTAAAGTGTCTGTGTAAATAAATAATTAATAACAAAGTATATTTACTTAGAAATTAAACATGCAGAATCCATTTAAACAGAATACCAACAGCTTCTTCACCAGTAGTGTCATGGACTGACTATAGCACAAGAAAATACAAAGAAATTTAATTTTATGTCTAGTAGAAGTTTAAACATTTTTCATTTTCTTTCATTTACAGGTTTATTGAGAAAATATATTGAGAAGGAATATTTTTCTGGACTAAAATGGCACATCTTAAGCTTCATTGATTCAGCAGTCAGAATTTCTGTTACTAAACACTTGTTATCTACATATGAATCTTCCTAACTTTTGGAGATGTGTTCATTTCTAAAAGTTCACTGTACCTTTCTTTTTACAGATAGGCCAGATAATTTGCTCAATATAATCCAGGAAGTGTACAGAAACTTTTTGCAACCTGTCATGTTTCAATCACTGCATCATTTTATTTTGATGGTGTTAAATTATTTTATTTAATATATTGATTCAGATCCACTTGAATCAGTAAAACCATGTGTTACGTCTGTATTAGGGGTTCCTAATCTCTCTATCCATTGTGAAGTCTAACTGATAAATAGTTCTTCTAAGTAATGTAGGATTAAACCAAAATTTTCCAGGATTCTTCTTCCTGCTGTTGCATGGACTCAGCTGCAGATATTATTTGACCTCATTTCTCTTAAGCGTTATGGGAGCAACAAAATACATGAAAATATTATGGAATATTAGAGGAGATTCTTTTCTTCTTTCTGCCGCTATGGTACAGTTACCATTAATTTTTGAAAATGATTAAACATTATCAAGCATTTTATTGTAAATATTTGAGTATAATACATAGACCATATATGTACATGTAAATTAGACAGTGTTTTCCTGGGATCAATCTGATATTGTTTTAAATTTTATGGCAAGTTGTCTGTGCAGAACCAAATTATGTGCACAAACAAATGAACAAAAATAATTAAACCTTTGGGTGAAACAAGACAGTTCTGTTCTCAACAGAGAAAAATGAGAGTATAAGCTGTGATGTCCTATCTCACTCCTGAGCTGTGGCTAAACTGTTACAAGGATAGGATCATAAAAGAGACAGAAATTCAGCCTCTCTCTCTGGAGGGAGAGACTCCACTTAATCAGGATGCATATTAGTATGAATGCCATTTAACTGAGTGATCGTTCAGGGGAACAGATTTAAACCTAATAATACTGACAATAATGGTGGCTTAATGTCAGACCTGTTACTGCTTGGTAGATTATGTAGGGGCATGATAGTGAACATTATACCTTTTGGCAGTCTCATGTTTGTTCTCACCTGCTTGCCAATTTATTAACTGTGAAGCCTTCCTTTGAAAACACACACTACCAGAAAATCACCTGTTATCAGTATCTGTGGCCAGGCCAATCTCAGTGGCAGTATATCAAAGTGTTATAAAACATGAATCAAACGATACATTAAAGCAAAAACAACACGTCCTTGGTATTTCCTACGCATGATTAATGTGCAAACTTTAAAATTTCTTAAAATATTTTTTTCTGAAAATATTGAGTATGTTTTCAATTTGTCAACACTGGTAGTAGAATTTGCCATGGCACTAGTAAATGCAAACATCAGTGACATGCATTATTAATAACAGAAATATTTTTGGCACTAAGCAGGCTTTAGTTCCGTGCCAGCTGCAGAACAGGTTTCATCACACTTTTATCTCACAGCTGCTTTTATACTCTCAAGAGGCAAAGAACAAGCTATGCCTCTGTTCAAGTGCATACCCTTGCCTGCTCAGCTAGTATGTTTATGTCCCGAGACTGTCCGGAGGATCAGCTCTCCAAGCTTTGAGACTGTGAGCACAGCTCCAGGCACAGCCTGCATGTACCTCCCAGGTCATGCACGACGCTGTGTGCAGAAATACATCCAATGGGTTTGCTAACTCCAAAAAATGCCCTCCTGTACTGTGTCCACCAGTGAGTGACCACTGTTCAGGTGTGGCTTTGCAGATGGGTCACAGTTGTCAGGCAGGAGGCTCCAGAAACCATTTTATCAATGTATAAACTCCTCACCGTGGGGGTCTTCCTGGCTTCTCAACAAATCATAGAACATCTTGCCTGCTACTGGTAAAAGAAGATTGGAGTTGAAGAGTGTAAAAGGGGACTACAGAGCCTTTCAATTCAGAAATATCTAGACAATGAAAATTTTTCAGAATGAGTGCAATAACTGACAACCATGTGGAATGATTCTAAGGTGCTCACTAAAATTGGCTAATTATGATTCACTTTCAACTTGTTCACCAGCACAGGCCATGAAAAGGGCAAAACAGTAGTGAATGAGGCTTTTGTTGTACAGCTTTACTGGTGGACTGAACCCTTGAATGTTAGATTATTTAAATCTGATACCATTATATTTCAAAGTATTATTGATTTTCTTTAATGAATATTAAATGTGTATTTAATAATTTATTGCTATAATCTCTGCCTTTTGTCAGTTGAGAAGTATCAAGTCACAGTAGTATCTATCATTCTCAAGCAAGCTATAGGTGGCTGCAAAAAAGGAAAATAACTGAATGGCTAAGCAATGAATATATGTATGTAATATAAAATGCTCCATCCCATTTCAGGAAATGGTGCTCTTTACCTCTTTGTTGGGCTGGTTATTTGTGATCCTGCTATATTTAATTTCTCAATAAAAAGAACATGTAAGATGAAGATGAGGTAAGAAAAATTAATGAACTTGGAAAATGCCAGAAACTGAAACATAACCCAGTTTTCATAAAGATAGGTAATTAAGATCCGAATAATCTTTGTGATGTGAAACCTGAAGTATTCTTCAAAGGTTACAAGTATATATTTTTGTTCAGTACTTACTATAGTGATTTGATGCTGCCATTAATACAGGTGTCATTGCAGGAAAATACACTGGAATCCAGATATCCACTTTTGAGATAATTTGCATAGGGAATATGTTTTATAAAACAATTTATCTCACAGGCATATTTAAAGGCTGGGACACGGGTCTTTAATAAAGAAGGGAAGTCATTGTGTCTGACTATCCATCTGTAATCTACGGGTGATGTTTACCTTTTTAGTAGAATGTGTACAGATCTACTGAAGAAAAGGTCATTATATATCTGAGTACATGTAGTTCTTATAAAGGGGTGCAAGACAGTTATTTGCTTAAATGTCGGATATCAGAACTATTTGTTGTCACAGTGAAAAAATAATTCAGGAACATTGAATAAAATTACCGTTTCTGAGTTTATAATTTTTATTTCCTCATTAAGCCAGCCTATTTCCATATGACAGGGGGTTTTTATGTTCTCCCAGTTACACACACTATTGTGTTTTCTGAAATTCTTGATGTCTTTAAGGTAACTGTGTTCAAAGTGATTATGTTAATTAAGGTTAGAAAAATATTCAGAAAATACTAAGAAATTTTTGAAAGTTGACGTGTTTTCCAAAATTTGACAATGAATGTTCTCTGAAAATGCAGTGCCTGCCATGAATCAAGCATTGTTATGCTTCTTTCATTTGCCAGTGTCAGGATTGTGCTGAGGCTTCAATGTTGCTGTGTATATTTGTTTTGCACACAGTTCCACTGAAGGGTCTTCTGTTGAGGTGTGGAAAACACAGAGCTCTGTGACTACAGGGCATACCTAGAAAAAGGGTATGGGATCACGCAGTCACATCAAACACACTGGCACTGTTTCATCATGGGATACACATTCTGTAGTCATATATACTTGTGAAATGGGGGTATAAAACTCCATCACTGTGTTTTGACAGGTTTTTGCAATGAGCACACGAGAAAGTGTCACACACAGTAGAAAAGCTGTGGAGACTAGAATAATTAAATTTAAAACTTTTTCTGGTCTGTGAAGAACTACTAGGTAAAAAGGCATGCCTGGAGTGCAACAAAACCAGTTTTATACATCCTGTAAGCCCCATGAAGTGTTCTGGTATCTTATCCTATATCTATCTAGAAAAAATTCATCTTGCACAATACATATGATAGCAAAAGTTTTTTTTAATTTTGACTCGAGACAGCAGGCTTACTTACTACAATGATCCTTCCTCAAATGGAGTAGATCTAAACACGCTTTTTCATATGTTCAACTTGAATTGCCAGTAATATTCTACCCATGTCATTACTACAATTAGAATATTCATCTAACATTCAATGACTTCAATGTTTTAACTCAAGTGCTGGCCATATTGTCAGTATTTAAAAACAGTAAATATCTAACTACAAATGTTTATCCATCTGAAGTTTGCCAAATCTTATGTAACAAAGTAAAACGCATATTTTTAAATAGTTTACAAAACCTTAAAAGCCTCTTACTATTGTTGTTTTCTTTCACGCAAATGACAAATATATATTTAATTTTGTGATTTTTTACTGCTATTTGTCTGAATTGACCAATAAAATATTTTTTATATTTATACACATAATTATATCCAGTAGGATTAAAAAGACAATGAGTATGCAACGCAATGCAACAGATATCATACAACTTACATTGTACTTTGTTGGGTATGGAAATATATGGCACAAGTAGAAATTGAGTAGGAAGTGATCCAGAAAGTTTTAGCAGGAAATCCAATGTAAGAAAAGATAGCAAAGTAAAGATATATTTATTCTCTTGATACATTGGCTAGAGAAACAAAACACTCTAATATATATGGTGAGATGTTTTAATGGATGAAATTCCTTGCACTTATTCAGAGGTGAAAGAGTGAGAATATTAGAGGATTTTAGAGTATCCTAACTCAAGGATGTTAGTCAGAAATTAAGGAGAAGGGCAACAAAAATGACACAAAGTTGGAAGAGAAAGATATATGACTAAATGAGATTTTCATATAATAATGAAATTAAAAAAACACAAAGCCAAGATACAAAGGCCTGGGAGCTAGGGATGGCAAGTATAACTCCTGAAGAACAGAGCAGCAGTGTGGCTGACATGGGGACAGGTCATGCTTTGAATGTGTAAAGCACAGTAAAAAAAAAGATTACTTTGGAAGACCATGTGCAAAATCTCTCAGACAGGTCTCCAGGAAAAAGCAGACATTTTTATTTTAAATTATCTGTCTCCGTCTGTAACAACGGCATGATAAATACCAGCCCTTCATCTCACAGGGATACTGTGAAAATGTTTCATATTTGTGAAACACTTAAACACAGCGTAATGATTACTTTTATACAAAACCCCAGATGTAAATAAATATTTCTACGTGTTATAAAGAGGTTGAAAACTGCGCAATAAATACAGTATAGAACAACAAAGTGCACAAGACCAAAACAAAATATTGAACAGCTGTTCGCTAACTAACCATTATCCTTCCGGTCCACAGAACAAAACACAGGGGAACAGGCCATTGCAATCATATAATTAAGACTGAATCAAGATGCATATCTAATAAGCCTCTGAATTAAGAATACGTAGGAGCTTAAACCTTGCATTTCTTACCCTGTGGGTGGTGAATGCTATAGCATGAACAATTTGTGTGCCATTTCCTAGGTTTTTTCTAAAAGCTCTCACTGAGAAAACAGTTTTCATTTGGTAACATTGCATTGATGCTTAACAGGATACCAGCAATCTAAAATCTTTGGCTCCATGAAGAACGTTGCTACTTGGCTTAATAAGGAATCTCATGACAAGTGTTTAGCTTTGATGGAAACCAGATCAAGAGAAGGCCCAAAAGCAATGCTTTGCTGGCAGGTTTCACAGAATTTGATCAGAAGTGCAGAGTTTGGAGTGGGGCATTTTCTGGACAGAACTGTACTGTGCTAGACACAAATGCTTCTTTTCTTCCCTATCTCTTCAAGTATGATCGCATTTTGTCCTAGGACTGGGAAAGGGTGCTAGAAACCCATGTGTGGGAGGAACATACAAGTCCTTCCCTTGGCTTCTCCAACCATCCAAGCAGGGCTGAGGCCAAACCCTGGGCCCAGGGTCTGAGCCACAGGGATGGTCACCAGCCGGAGCAGGAAGACCCTAAAAACCCTGCTCAACAAATCCTTGACTCACTCTTGTAGCAGCTGAAGAATAGCCAATACTGGATATTTAGAAAGAGTACAACAAAAGAGCTTATTAAGGTGATCTTTCTTATTTTCTGTGTTTCTCTCAGTCAGCTACTCAGGAATTCCCTGAGCTAGAGAAAGTATGTTTTACAGAGTGATAGTGTCACCATGAAACACTCTTGTCCTTCCTTGCCCTTCAAACCCATACTCATTCCAAACCTAATTTTTATTTCTCGGCTTCTTTCCTCTCTAATACTGCATTTATTCTGTTTTAACCTCCAAAGTTGTCCTCAGCAACACAGGAAAGATGGATGCCTACTCTCAGATAAGCATCCTGGAACCACCACAAACTGTAGCACCAGCTCACAATGACATTAAATATAAAATAAAGCCAGGCTCTGAGTTGAAATAGACCCAGGACTGGGAGGAAAATTTAAGTTTGTAACTTCAAAACTCCGTTCTTAAGTTTACTGAGGTTATGATTTCTAATGCAAGCAAATGTCAATACAGTTTTCTCCCCTCAAAAATTCAACAAGCTTACTTAGTAAAAAAATTCTTCTGATTTCTTTTAGTATTGTTCTCTGAAATAACTGAACAATTCACAATAATATTGCATTTTAAAAAAATCAGCCTGTCAGACATACTCCCAAACAATTAGGACTTGCTAGGCTTTCAGCCTTTCTGACATGGTCATGCGGAGCAACAAACCTTGAGGTGAAAGATGCTCTCTGGGGAAGCAGAGCCCTTAGGAGAGGTCCCTGATGAAGGGTGCAGCATGCTTTGGACATTTTCATCGCATGATCCCTAGTCCTTATGGATGTTTTTTTGTATGGCAAGATGAAGCTTTAAATGGCCTAAAGTGTGAGTCAAATGCATGAAGTTTTTCTAAATTTCCGTGTCTATTTACAATGTAAGGTAAATTAAATGTAAGATGGGCTGTTCTGGGATGATCACCAAAACTTAAAAATACCCCCATGTCTTTCAGGTCTAATTAAAAAAATAAACCTTTAATTAATGATGGACAGCTGTTGAGGATTTATCCTGTATAATAATGAATGCATATTTTTCTATGGAAGACACTTGAATTTCTAAGACAACAACAAGAAGACAGAGGGATCATGCAAGATTTACTTCTGTTGAGCTGAAACACTATCTGACACAAATCACATGTCACCCTTTTGCCTCTTAGGAATGCCACAATTAGCAGATGTATGAACAATCAGAGAAAGGCCATCCTATAAGGGTGAAAGAAGAAGATATAACCTGCATAATGTCTTCTCTGGAGGCTTTGTAGCAATTTGGTAGCCTAAACAATCAAGAGTGATATAGAGAAGAAATTACTAAATCAAGGTCCTCCTGACTTTGAAAAGAATTTATAGTTTAAAGTTTGAATTGTATAATTGGATATTGTTTGAACCTTAGAAGTAAAGATTTTTCTTCCTATTGAAAACTCTAGGGAAAATGCATTATTGAAAGAAACCAATGATTTCTATGACCTAATTAAAAATCATAAATATTAAAGAAATGGAACTGACAAGTTTTTATAAAAGAACTGAACAAATAGAAAAAAATAATGTAACAGTACAAAGAATTGCAGTTGAGCTAATCTCACATTAAAAACCTGTCAGGAACATGATAACTGGCCCAGATTTGCATAAACTATTTTAACATGCAAATGCAGTGTGCATATGTTATTTTAAATAGAAGCCTCAACATTTTGCTCTTTTTAAAAACTTCTGTATTTTTACAGAAAGCACTTTACGTCTGTCCCCCACTTCTTTAATGTTATGCTTTATCTGATTGCCCAGGAGTCTTCCAAGAATCTCCAAATGAAAAGAAAATCTACCAACCAAAAGTGTTACTTTCACATTCCCAGCTGCTTAAACAAATATTTGCATGATAGATGTTTCAGGTTACATAAGAGCTCATCTCTGTGTGTGAGAGAGCGCCTGTGGGTTTCTGAGAGCAGAGGGGGCTCAGGTGTGGGACCAGGGGAGTCCCTGGCAGGTTTAGGAGAGGTTTTATGTGTGCCTGTGTGTGTGTAAGAATCCATACCAGCAAGCAGTGGGACATTTTATGCCCAAGGGACAGCACAGCTGGAGAGATTGGGGTACAGGACCCAGGAGCAGGGCAGACTCAGAAAGTTCAGCTGCTGGAGAGATCCTTCTTGTACATATGCGTATAAATATATTTTCACCAGTGAACTTTCTTCCTGTTCAGACAGAGAGGAGAGCAAAATGAAACCATTGTTTATATCTGTGCCCATGCAAGCTTTGTTATGAGTTGAACCAGAGGACATGGAGCTGCAGCAGCCTCACCTCTGTCATGCCTTGGATGGAGGCATGATTTATCTTCCTCTGAGATGATGACTCTTCTCTCTCCCTCTTTGGTCAAATACCGTTTGTATGTACACCACAAAGCAAGCCACTTGAGGTGATGTGTGATATTTACATTAACACATATCTTCCATTTTTACTACTTGACCCACAGTGATGTTGTATCAAAAATACAAAGAAAAATAGTAACTAGGTGTTAAAAATGCACAGCAACTTTATCCTTCTTTACATACTTTTCTTCTGGCTGAATGTATTTTTTCTAGATTCCTGGTTGAGGCAGTGGTCTCATCAGTGTTTGTTTAAACAAAGTATGTTTCACTGGGCCACAAAAGTGATGAAAACCTTTGCTAACTTATTTGCCCAAGGTACAGTTAGCTCTTAGTCTCAAAGGAAATTATCACTCTTCTGGAACAGTGTTCTCCACAGAAACAGTGGTGACTTTTGTACAGGAGTTTTGACTAGAGACTATCTACTCTTTTACAAACTTGCATGATAATCAGTAAGAATATTTCAACTACTCCTAGTTTTGAAGTTAAAAGCTCTGTTCATACTTTGAAAAGTGCTTCAGAATCAATGCTATCATTAATCACTTCACTATCCACAGCTTCCATATAATTATAACACACTTCTGTATTCAGGTTTTCAAAACAATCATGTGTGTGCTAAAGGGTAGAAGTCTTTGTGAGAGTTTTAGTTCTGGTATTGGCACACCTGAGGATGTGACTTGTGCAGTGGCCCTTGTCAGTAGGGTTCTGCCACTGCTGTTACTGGTGCTCTTCACATTACAAAGAAAAACAGGAGAAATGGAGTAGAAGTATTAATGAAAATGCAATATTCAGTCAGGTAAAGTGCATATTTATGGTTGGGCTAAGTTGTGATCACGCAATCACAGAATTAACTAGGAAGGAAAAGACCTTTGAGATAATCAAGTCTAACCTACGGTCTAACACCACCTGATAAACTAAATCATGGCACTGAGTGCCACGTCCAGTCTTTTTTTAAATACCTCCGTGGGCGGTGACTCCACCACCTCCCTGGGCAGCCCATTCTAACGCCCAATCACTCTTCTTGTGAAGAATTTTCCCCTAATGTCCAGCCTAAACTTCCCCTGGTACAGCTTAATACTGTGTCCTCCTGTCCTGTCAGTAGTACCTGGGAGAAGAGACCAACCTCCACNTAACCTACGGTCTAACACCACCTGATAAACTAAATCATGGCACTGAGTGCCACGTCCAGTCTTTTTTTAAATACCTCCGTGGGCGGTGACTCCACCACCTCCCTGGGCAGCCCATTCTAACGCCCAATCACTCTTCTTGTGAAGAATTTTCCCCTAATGTCCAGCCTGAACTTCCCCTGGTACAGCTTAATACTGTGTCCTCCTGTCCTGTCAGTAGTACCTGGGAGAAGAGACCAACCTCCACCTGGCCACAACCTCCTTTCAGGCAGTTCCAGACCATAAGGTCTCCCCTGAGCCTCCTTTTGTCCAGGTTAAACACACCCATCTCCCTCAGCTGTTCTTCACAGGGNCCCATTCTAACGCCCAATCACTCTTCTTGTGAAGAATTTTCCCCTAATGTCCAGCCTAAACTTCCCCTGGTACAGCTTAATACTGTGTCCTCCTGTCCTGTCAGTAGTACCTGGGAGAAGAGACCAACCTCCACCTGGCCACAACCTCCTTTCAGGCAGTTCCAGACCATAAGGTCTCCCCTGAGCCTCCTTTTGTCCAGGTTAAACACACCCATCTCCCTCAGCTGTTCTTCACAGGGCTTGTGTTCCAGGCCCTTCACCCGCCTTGTTGCCCTTCTCTGGACGCATTTGAGCATCTCAATGTCCTTTCTAAACTGGGAAGCTCAGATCTGGACACCAAGCAATACTGATCCACTTGGTGCTTGTTTAACCTACCTGAATAAAGAATTATAGTATTGTGCAAGTAATCCATCAGTTTGGTTGCATGAACATCTTTACAGATCTTTCCAATACCTTCTAAATCACACTAGCTAGTGCTGAAGAGTAAGCACCAGATTGTTCCACATGCCCAAAAGTGAAATGATTAGGACTGAAAATCCAGGCAATTTTGTTTCTTTTGGGACAATAACATGTTTGAAACAGATGTCATGGAAATAGGAAAATATACATTCTAAAAATACTTCCAAGATCTGAGTTTTCAAAATAAACTAGAAGATGCTTACAGGTACTCTGAATGCTTTATAAGAACTATAGACTTCCAGAAAATTTTAATCTTCTGCAGATGGATAGGCTATAAGAAGTTTCATTGGTCTCTCAAATTAACATACATGTTGAATTCTAAAAAAAATTCCCCTTGCCTTTGATAAGTGAAAAAAACTTGTAAATAATGCAGTTAGTTATTTCCAGTAGTAGGCAGCAATGCCAGAAAACATGAAACAAATGTTCTTGCTATGACTGCCTCAAAAAAACCCCAAAACTGTAAGTTTTTCTGTGTTATCATTTCAATTACCTATAAGGATTAATTTGGTAAACTACTCAGCTACAAATTATTAAAGTATACTGTATAAAATATTAAGGCGATGGTAATAATAGTGCTTAGCAATAATAGTGGGGCTCACAAAAAAGAAAAAAAGAAAAAAAAAAAAAAAGAAGCCAAAGAGCTAGGGTGCTACCACTTTCAGGAAATCGACATAAATCCTTAGATCAATTGGTGGAAGGAACCAGACAGGCCAGTCCAGGTGACTTGGTAATTATCTGTCTTTTTTAAGCAGAGATTAAAGGTGAGACAAACTTGCCAGTCATTTTTATTTGAAGCAGGAAAAGAAAACAATAATGTTACCCCAACAAAAACTGTAATTAACAAAAAGATCTGTGTGTAGAAGTGGCTGGCAGGCCCTTCTTCTGATCAACAGATATATAGCAAAAGCAGAAGCACAGCTGGGAAGACAAGTATGACTACCTTTTGTTGGCTGAATAAAGGGGTTTAAGGACTTTTTTCCTATTGTTTCACTGCATTTTAAAAAATATCTTTCAACCCAAGAGACAAAATCCATGTTGAAATATTGCATCAATGCATAGTATAGTGTCCTTGAGAGTTCAGTCATATTTGTAAGCATGTGACTTTCTTTATTTTGCAAGATATCTGAGAAATAAACTTTCACTACTACTTGTCTTCTACTAAATAAATTTTTAAAAGTATGAAATTATTTTTTAAAAGACCTATTGTAGTCCCAGGAAACAATTGTTTCCTTTCTGAAATACTAGAAGTTGTAAATCTCTTTCCAAATAGTTTCAGACATATTCTGACCTCAGTAGAGTTGGTTCAGCATTCAGGAATAGTGTTTGATATTTTGTCTGAATTGAGAGATCCATCAAGACTCTTGTATTGAAAGAATATAACTTTGCCAGAGGCTCAGTCATTAATGTCCAGACAGATTTGGGTGGTTTGTATTGCTGGCTGGCAAACATTTGATATTACAGTGAGAAAAGTAGGCAGAGAGTAGATCCTTTAGAAATATTTCACTCATTTTGCTCTGTCAATACAGATACTTGATAATTAATGCTGAATCATTTATCAGGAGTCTGGTAAGCAACATGGAAAACTAGCATACTTTATATGAGTATCAGAGAAAATGTAATTCCAGAAATCAATACTTTATGTGTTTCTCTGATTCTTCATATATGTCTATGAATAAGGAGATGAGATAAAAATGTTCCCCAAATATTGAAAAATCTTGCTCCAATTCAGATCAGATCAGATCAGCCATCTAAATTTCATTTCTCATATAAGCTTTTTTAAAAAAATTAGTGTATTATTTGTCATAATCTCAAATTCTGATATTCCATATGATATAATAAATGAAATCTCAGTTCAATTATTAATAAATAGGGATAGTTACACTGCAGTCATTGGATTGCTTTCAACTGCTCAGTGTCTAGAGTACAGAAAATGAGGCAATCATTCTTCAGTAGTAGTGATTTCAAAAGAAGTGTGAAGCCAGCAAAAATGTATCAAAAAGTGTCTCTTCATGAAGTCAAGAGAAACTTTAAATAGAAGGAAACATATTACATCAAGAAAATATATTCATATTGCTGAGAAGATATTTGAAGCCAAGTTATATACTAGACATTTAAGTATGGACTAGATCTGGTGACTCTGTCATTTGAGTTAAATGTAACTTAAATTCCACTGCATCCCATGAAGAGAGAACTTCTACAGTAAGTATTGTCTTATTTTACTCTTTTTGAAAGAAGAGGAAACCAGAGGGATCACTCACTGCTTTTGAGGGCAAACAGCCATGTTCTCTTTCTTGCTGAGTATAATTTGGGATTTATAAAATGTAAAGACTACTGCACTATACCAGATTATCTCCCCATTATTCTACTCCCTACAGAGGATATTAGGGAGAGAAGCACCAGCCTTAGTCACCCCCAGAAACTCTCAGAATAAAATGTGCTCAACAAAGTGCTGCACTGAAAGATATAGTGAAGAATAATTACTGACTCATACACCAGCTGAATACTGCTCTATGTAAAATGAATTGTGAAATACAGTTTTTGTTCTACTCAGATCTTATACCACTGCTAATATAATGATGGATATTCTAGCAAAAAGAAGTTAAACAGTGATGGCATTAACTTGAACAGTAGTACTTAAACTGTGCTAAAAGCATGCTAACAATTAGAAAGATACATTTGTACATTGCTGGGTTTGACTATTTCAGAAGAAAGGAATCTTTTTTCAGAAAAAAAAAAAAAAAATCAGATTACTTTTCTTTGCCAGGTGAAGTTGATTTACTCTTGATCTTTACTCTGAGGCGTTTCAGGCAGCCTTTTAGGATAGCAACTACCAGTGGATGGTATTCAAAATTGTCAACATCCATTTTCAGGACTCTGTATTGGGCATCTCAGGAAGAATTATATGAAGACAGAATCACATTCTCAGGAAATAATATACTTTCAGGCAAATTACAAGCAAGCCCCTTGACAGGTTCATTATAAGCCTTTTTGTACCTTAGATTTATTAAACTCTTAACTCATACTGTGAAAATTATATGAGAAAAAGGAAGAAAAAAAAATAAGTCTCAGAGAATTCTATTACTGATCTGACAAACAAGTGACTCAGTTTTTAGAAATAGATCTTGATCTGGGTGTCTTGGCCTCCAGTAAAGGAGCTTCTGTCTATTTCTTCACAGGAGTTGGAACTGATTTTTTTCTTCTGCTGCTAAAGAGGTAAAAGACAAAAATGCGTCATGATGTCTGTGTAATGAAAAATGTTTAAAAAAATGGAATTAAAGTAACATGGAATTGAGAATTCTGGGCATGTTATTTGTCAGATCTCTGACATTGCAAAGACCTATGAAAAGTGATGCCTTTGTCTTCTCCTGTTATCTGTTACTGCTGGGTGGCTTATGATATTCTTATGGTATTCTAGGTGTCTTTTGTAGGAGTTCTGTCACATTATTCAGAGCAGTCCAAGTTTAAGCCAGGAAAATACAAGTCAGTATCTTCAGCTAAGGCCAAACTGAATTCAGAATCTGTATAAAACAGATCATCTGGGCTATCATATATGGAGATATTGATACTGTGTTGGAATTAATGGAGGATGTCTATCGCTCTAGCATCTCCTTTCTTCTTCTCCTTCCTTGCCCGATAGGTCACAAGTGATTATCAATGAAGCTGTAGAAACTTCCCTTGTCTCCCACTGCCACATGTAACATTTATTTTATGAAGTTCATTTTTATCTAAAAACTCAAATAACAGGTACTGTTACAGAAAAGAGCAAAGCATGTATGACAATTCCTCATGTAACGTGGTGATATCTTTATTTTCTGCAAGACTGAATAATTCAATCAGATGCTTGAATGTTCAAAAATGTCATGGCTTAACGGAAGAAAATACTATCTCAATTATTTGAACTACTTTTTTTATATTTATTAAATTACTGGGCTGTTTGGGGGGAAGGTTGCATGCACAAACACATGCAAATATATACATAAATATATATATGCACTATATATATACATATGAAGTGAACAGGGAGTGTCTTACTGATGCTCCATAGCTTGTTTTGTCTGCCTACATATTTTTGCAGGCGGACATTATATACCTAATCTAAGCTATTGGAAGGGAACATTTATAGCATAGCTGGAGGAAGGATTTTCAATGACCTCTTCACAAACAAATCTCACAGGAAACAAATATAATTACAAATGCACAGATTGATATCTCGGGTGATATATATTTGTACGCAGAGGTTTTGATATTGATTGAGAGGATAAAACCATAAATCTACTAATAAAAATTATTAATGACAAAGATTCAGAACACAGATATGTGTACCATCAAACAATTTAAAGCATAGAAAAGGAATTAAAATCTTGGACTTCTTAGTGGCTGAGAAAAGGGGATTTATTGTCTATTTTCTATATGGTTAGCACAGAACACTAATATGTTTTAGTATTTCCTCATTTTTTTAATGCAAGTCCTTTGACTAAGAACTAAGTCCTTTTGCAGATGAGGGTAATATTTGAAATTTAAACTCTGGGGAATACGGTAGCTGTATACTGCTGTATCCCTTGTTTAAATCATGAATTTTAAGAAGCTGATTTTTGATCATTATTTGTTCTGTGATAATCCTAAAATATCCTTATCAGGACTTTAGGGATGAGGTTTCTAGTGTACTAGGAAAAACACATAGTCAAAATTTCTGACACGGGCAACAAATGACTTAAGAGCAATATTCATTGGCAAATGAATATTACAGAATAACACAGAGTTTAATGCTCTAAATACAAGAGTTAAATGGGTGAGTTATTAGACAAATGCTTTTTTAATCAATTGAGCCTTTACTACCATATTTTGCAGGTGTGACATGAGATGAATTTTAAGGCAGAACTGGAGGAAGGCAATGTTGTTACTTAGTAATGTTTATTTTGCATTCCTGAAGATCAGTAATACCAGTGAGAAACATTTGAAGATATTTGATACAGTAGCAGCAAGGGCAAGTGGAATTTTGCAGATTCTTTTTTTACAATAAAAATCTCCTGCTTATGCATTTCAAGAAAACGACACAGAAAGTTTATATGTAAACACGAGGCTGCAATATTTGAAGGGATTTAGATTTTAATCCAGGCTTTAGTACAAGTCCAAAAAGAGACAACAACGTGATCTCATTCATATGTGACTTAAGTGCTAACTCTATTTGCATAACCTGTAGAAATAAATGATTAATTTTAACATAGAAGACATCTTTTGCTCTTGCTCAAAGTATGGTATATTTATCTAGTAGTCTTCAAGGCAAATATTCTATTTTTCATTACCAAACAATTGCATATGCATTGGCTTAATATATTATTGCTTGCTGGTAAGGTGCTTGATTTTGTGTGAGCTGCTAGGTGCTTTTATGAACTTTTCAATCTGCTGACATCATCCAGAAAGACCAAGTCAATACTGCCCCCTGCATCCTCTCTTGCTGGTCATAAAGGACATAAAATGTGGTAAATTGCTATGGTAGTATTTGATAATGAAACTGAAATGTTATCAACCTCAGAAAGAAGTATGGATAGAAAGAAAATAGTAACACACCTTTTTATAAGCTTAAATTCACATGAGAATATCTCCAAAAATAAATACTGCAAAGCTTCCAAGAATTTGACTGTCATAGATATGTGGTGCAGCCCAATTTATGTGCATCATCTCTTTACACTGAGGAATAGGAATTAAAGAGAGGAGAAAGCATACGCATGATTCTTAATGGTTTTGTTAGTAATTCTGCATATTCTCAGTCTTCCCATAGGACAGTTAAAGATTATGAAACAATCAGGTAAACTAAAGAGAAAGTTATGCTTTGTCCTTAACAATTTCTGCATTTTTATCAGATACCAGAGTATTTGCAATATTCACAGATTTGAGTTTCTGTCAGGTTATCTTAAATTTACTATTTGAATAACACGGAAAGAAATTTATAGTGAATATAATTCTAGTTCCTTCTGGGGAAATTTTCCTAAAAAATCTGATGAATTGTTAGTTGAGTTATGCCTACTAAAATTTTTACTTTGTGATTTGTATTTTAAAATAAAATGTATGCTTTTTGGCATACATCTCATTTCTGACAGTATTCTCTTTTCTTTCTAAAACAGTGATAATCAATTTTTATTAACTATATTTGCAACAAAACACTAAATCTCATTTTGCTTATATGCTGGATTTCTGCATATGACTGTATTAATTTAACTTTAAGCAGTTTTGTATTTATTCATTCAGTATGTACATGCTTTCATAAAATAAAGATAAATTATACTCTACAATGACCTACAAATGCAGCATCCAGATCTATGTCTTGGGCAGGATTACTCTTAGAAAAAGAGAAACAAAATTATAGTTAAATCAAATAAATTTATCTTGGCACAAGACTGGGCAAGTTCATAAACCTAAGTGACTATGATCTGTAAGCAGTCAATTTCTCTTGACATTGAGAAAAACCACAAGAGGGAAAACTACAAACAAAAAGAAGCCAACATAACTATAGCATTGACTGTCTTATTTTCAGGGTTATAGGAAGATCAAGATTTAAATTCCTATTCTGAACCTGTGGGTCAGAAATCATAAGGGAGGGCTCACAGTTAGAGATTGGGACTCTCCTTATCCCTACAGCTGTCTGCTGAAGAAAATACAGAGTTGCTTCTTTGATTGCATGCCTCAAAGAGGAAAGGGAAAATCAAGAGTGAAAAGAAGCTGTGCTGACAAAGCGGTGAAAAAGGTGATGAGAAGAAACTCAAGAGTTCAGAAAGAAGTCTCTTGTTAGTGATCACATTTAAACATAAAGGCTGACTTGTCTCACACGCAGCAGAAGGGAAGATGGGTCAGGCAGCTGAAAATGCAATTGTTATCCCTGAGAGGGCTCCCAAGTGCTGTGCTGCCCAGTGATGCTGCCTTGCCCTGGCATCATCTCAGAGCCACTTCTATGGCTGCCCTTCAGCCACGCTTTGGTTGTCCTCCGGAAGAACAGCTTTCTGCGCAGGTCAGTGTTCCCCCCGCCACAGCCGCACAGGGGGATGGCAAGGAGCGAAAGCAGAGTGTGGGGCCCTATACAGGTTTGGCTCATGCACACAGCATATGCTCTCATGCATGAATTGTCTCTTTAACATACCAACTGCTTCAGTCAGTTTCAGTCAACAGGAAAGGAAAGCAACTAAGAGAGCAAGAGAACCATAAAATCTGAATGAGGCCCCAGGAAAGCAAAGCAATCCACAGTTGTAATTGTCAGCTGTTCTCTCAGTCTGGAAGGAATCTTATTGTTTTCTTAACCTGCTTTGAAAAATCAGGCATTGCAACTCTGGAAACAGGAGAATTGCCATGACAGAGCATAATATTGAATCGACTGTCCTCCATTAACTACTTTTAAGTGACTTACTGTGGCTGTAGTTAGTTAATAAAGCTTTTTATTAATCTGACCTGTTTCCATTTAAATATGGAAAGCTTTCATATATAAGACTTTGCATATGGCTTATCCCATTGTCTAGGTTTTTATCTGCTTCTAGACTGTTATTTTAAAATAAAATGTTATGCGTGAGAGTACAGATAAAGTAAGTTACCAAAGTCAGACATTGCAGTATAGTCAATTCCTTTTCAAGTCATGTCTCCTTTGTGATGAGGTAGAGACCTTGGAATCATTATTAAACAAAAACATATATGTAAATGAATTAGTGTATCATAACTTTAACAGTAAAAAATTACATCAAATAAAATAGAGAGATTATGTTTAAAGTTCAGATTTAAATTTATGTAAGCATATTTAGATTCGCCCATGGGCATGATTTTCATGTTATAACTTGAAAAAAAAAGAGGATCTAAGTACTGCATGTCTCCTAAAAAACCTATTTATTGCAGAAACAGAATGTTTCTCAAAAGAGTCATGCTGCTTACTTATGAAATATACATATTAAGGAAGAAGTTTTAATACTGTTATCTGCAAGCTTCAGAAAGTTGTTCTAAGTTATCTGGCAATATTTTTCACTTTTAAGTTCTGTGAAAAACAAGCTTTGACATAAAACACCATGCAGCATGTGTTGACAAACTGGGCTTTCTCAGGCAATTATTTTCTGTAACTGACAGGTTGAATGTTGTGGATTGTTCTGATGATGTTCACTGCTGTCAAGAAGTACAATAATAAATTTCCAAATTTAGCATTTCAATTAGAAGTGACTGCCAAAAATCCCCATGATGTAGACCAACATGCCATTCTTTCTACATGATTTTGCTTCATTCTTATTTTTGGGTTTCTCCAGTCGGGAGTTCTGCCATTCAAAACTGGCTAGAAGTAGGTGAAATTCAAAACTCACTTTAAAATTGATAAAACATTGTTAGACCCTAGTATTATATAAACTTGGCATAAAGTATAATCAGACCTGAAAAGTGGTCTGATATTTGATAGTCAAAATTTGCCCAAATATTTCCTTTTTTTTTTCCCATTCAGGCTACTTCTGCTGCCTCCCAGATTCCTTATGGTCCTAAGTTTTTTAAATTTTATATAAGAACATTTTAGAATAAAGGTCATGCTATCATTCAAAATGCTTTGCAAATAAGCTGTTTCTAGTATTTACTATTTCAGGTGATTGAATTGATTTTTAGACAAATTTTACTTTTGAAAAAGGTTAATAACCTGACATATTTCATGGTGTGCTCCAGCAAAGGCTAATATTTAGATAAAAGAGAGGCTTTCTCTACTCCTTTTTACATCTGCTTTTAAAAGTTATGGTATAATAATAATAATGATCATTAGAATAATATTTTAAAATTATTTTTATGTCAGGAGTCTCTTCTGCTGTTGGGCAATAGCTCAAAAGCTTCACTTTCATGTTCTGTCCAGTTCCCAAAAGAAAAATGTGAAACCTTTTTTCAGTACTGAATCAGTGTTAATACCACAGATTTGAATATCAAATATAAACTACTTGGGCTCTAGACTGGAGGTAGCACTGCTACCATGCTGACTATGAAACTAGGAATGTAAACAGAAAAAATGTTTGCATCCTGTGCCAAGGTATAAAAACAAAAAGCCTTGAATAATATATATACACTTGGATTTAAAAAAAACAGAATAGACAACCAAATAAAGCATTGCACAGGAGACAACAGTCTGAAATATACTGTGTTACTTCTTGCTTTTGCTCACTATTTCCTGGTTACCAATGTGTTAACAATGAGTAGAGGAAGACCACTAATTTTACAGAATGAGAAAGATACTGTCTTAATAATAATAATAATTATTATTATTATATTATATTATATTATTATGTAAAATTATTAATAAAACAGCTACAGTTACTTAGAGAAGTGGGATGCTCCTTCACTTTCAAAGTATTCACCCAAATATGGGGTTAGCATTAGTGTGTTTCTTTAAGGAAGGGGGAAAAATGTTGGAGAACCCATCAAGAAATGTGTGAAATGAGTTGGCAAAACATTGTTTTGACAGAAGAGCAATATGAAAAGTCCTTCTAATGTTCACTCAATATTGGTAGAAATAAAAGAGAAATGGAAAAGAATAAGGTCCTTTTGAATACTTCTTAATTTTCAATGTTTGGTTTAATAAAGTTTCTTCGTATGTATTTAGGATTTTTTAATTAAAAAATGCACCTGACAAGTTCATAGTGGCAATAACTAACATTGACTGATTATACACAGCACAGTGCTGCCAAAATATGACCTTTTAAAGAGTACTATAACTCCCCTAATGTGTAATCCTTGATGCCTCTTTACCATGAAGAGCCATAGCTAGATAAGAAAGACCATTAATTTTAAACAGTTGGAACAGATATATTTGCCCTATTAAAAACCATCTTCAGCATTGTTGTGAAGTTATATCTACAACAAGGGTCACTGTATCATTTTAGAGAAGATATCAAATTAAAATAAAGATTATACTTTTAAGATAAGATCTCTCTTTTATTAATGAAACATATTTTTGATATAGCAATGTACATTCCCTTCAGATTTTTTTTAAGATAAAAATAATCATGTACAGAGATAGCTCTTGTAATTATAGAATTTAATGCTCAGAGATATAAAGTGCAGATTTTGGATTTCTCTTGTAATTCAGATTCCTGATATTATTTGGAATGAGTGTTGTAGATTTAGAAGTTATAGAAGAGTAAACACTGGTTTAAGAGTTACAGGAAAGATCTTGTAATGAACCAGAGTACAGAGGAATAAAACCCTGTTTAAAGCATTCATTTCCTTCAAATAGATTTCTTCTCAGCAGAAAAGTAAATGCCGACACTAAAAAATACAAAGTTGCTCTATATCCCAGTTTTACAAAGCAGACATTAAAGAATGTATTGGTATCGTACTAGAGGTCTATTTAAAAAGCTAGGCATATTCTTTAAGATATTGTGTGATTGCTGTGTACTTTTTGTACACAGACAGCGTACTAAAAGGAAATTTATTTTCCGTAGGGCGTGCTCCCAGGAAAACAAATTTTAAATCACTAATATAAACAATGGAAATTGCCTTACAATTTATAAAAATAATTTTGCAGATCAAATAATTTCTTGTACCTCTATTAGGTCATATACTGTCATATTTGGTGTGTCAGAATATGGTTTAACTAACAAGAAGTAAGAAATCTAAATTACTTAAGTGAATATATTTGAATTCTATAATCCTTATTCACTATCTTGCTGTGGCTGTTGAATATTGTTGGAAAAGAAAGATGTGTCAAACTCAGATAAAATCCTATTAAAATGCAAGTGACATGAATTTCTAGCTAATGAAGTAGGTATAAAAATTGGAACACTAATGACAATAATAGTAAAAAGTATATGGCATATTCTAGGTACCTCTACTTTGTGTTCAATTTAGATGAATGTACTGATATAATTACAGAGGTTTTATATTCTTTTTGCCACAAAACTAATTGAGAGTTTTAAAACATCATTTTCTTATTTGCGTATTCGTTTTGTTTTTCTCTTTACATTAACAAAAAAAAAATCTGACCAACATAAAGATTCTCAGATATCAGCAGCCACTTTTGGGGACTTCTAGGAATCCTAAAAAAGATTTTTTTTTTTTTTTTTACAGAGTCAAATGCAAATAACTCCATTTGTACTAGACATATAATTTGCCTCGGTTTAACCTCACGTTTCAAGTGGTCGCTGATATTACTTTTCTCCAAAAGAAAAAAAAAAAAAAGGAGGCAACTGTTAACACACTGTGAAAACATCATTTCCTCTCTGTCAGCTTTTCTGAGTTTTGTAATTTCTACAGTCTTTCAACTGGTTTTGATCCCTAGTTAATCTAAACTCTCCTACCTCTAACCACTTCCTCAATAACGAGCTTGTTCTTTACAAAAGAGAGTTTTCCTTTCATTTCAGTCCATTAGTAAAGTGTCAACCAAGGCAAAAATGCTCTTTGTTCAGCTAGTGAAGTCTTTTTGAAATGGAAATATAAAGTTACTTTCAAGAATTTATATTTAGAAACCTGCAAAATTCTCGTCATGCAGCATTTTTGACAAAAGTCATATGAATCACACCAAAAAATTAATCAAATTGTCATGAACTTAATGGATTTAACGGTGAAGTATCTAGTAATAACAAAATTTAAACCTTGTGAGGGCACCTTGTGAAATGAAAACTTGAAGGGCCAGTCATAGGGATTTGTCAGGGGTACGTGAGAGTAAGATCAGGGAAAAAGCATCCTGGTTATACCTGTTGTGGGATCATCTTGAGGCAGAGCAGGATCTGTCAAGAAGAACAAATGTAAGAGAGCAGCATGAGAATTTAGTTTAACAAATGCCTTTTTTAACAAGCAGCTTGGGAGCTAACATTATTTTGGGCTTCCAATTAATTTAAATTTTCTTGAATCATTTTTGGCAGAGTCCTATATATCACTAAGCAGTCATATTTAGAAAACTCCAGCTTTGAAGCTTTTGGATTGGCTACATCATACTGATTTTCATCAGTCACTACAACTGCTTTGAGATATTTCTTCTTTTACTGGACATAATTTATACTTGTCACAATTTGAGGAATAAAAAGATACTCAACTATATCCTGCTTGGGATGATTCATAGATACAACAGATTGCTCTCATTAATAATATATAGAATCACAGAATGGTTTGTGTTGGAAGGGACCTTAAACTTCATCTAGTTCCAATCTTCCTGTCATGTGTAGGGACACCTTCCACCAGACCAAGTAGTTCAAAGACCCATCCGGCCTGGCCTGGAGCATTTCCAGGGACAGGGTATCCACAATAAGGAAGTGCAACCATCTCCAGGGCCTCAGCATCCTCACAGCAAAGAATTTCTTCCTAATATCTAATCTAAATAGAAAGATGTAACTGGGGACAGTAACTTGCTCAGCAGGTAGGAATGGTAGTTTGTTAATAAATGGGAGAAGTGCTTGGACAGAACTGCTCTTTGAAAATAATATTATGTCATTTAGTTGACTTGATGCTCAGAATATTAAGAGAGTAATTGTGAAGTAAAAATTCCAAATAATTAAAGAATTTTAAATATACTTTATGTGACCAGTAAGAACAACTTTAAAAATATTAAATAAATATTAAGACAACAAATGTGGATGTAAGTACTTGCTAGTTGGTGCTGTCTTTGCAGACAACTGAACCCATATATCAAAGAGTACAAATTTTTCTAGTAACCTGCCTCCCTAAGTCATCCTTTGCTGTAACTTAGAACACAGTTATGCATAATCAGTCTAGTACATCTGTTAAATTGATCTATTTTTTTACTGAATTAGCGGTTTGTTCTGTCAAATAGTCAAGCTCTTGTTAACTAAAAATTATTTTGTTTGCCTTGTCATTAAATTTTTGTCTTATTCAGGTTTTATGATCATAAGTTCTATATGAAAGATTTAGCTTAAAAGCAAACCTAAATTATTGCATTTAAAATTCTACTGCTTTATTTAGCAGATATTTAAAGAGTAATAATTAAATAACTAATTCTTGACAAGTAGCTCCTTAGGTTAAATTGTTTTTTCTTTTTCGTATCAAATCAATGAATTAAACTTATTTCACAATGTTGGGCAGCAACTTTTGATTGCATCTCCTTTTTTTCCATATACATTTCAGCACAGTTGTTTAACAAAAAAAAAAAAAAAAAAAAGAAAGAAAAAAGAAACCCAAACATAAAACTTTAAAGGGTGGGAATTAGCAGGGTTTTGTGTTATTACAGTGTCATCCCTGAAACGAAATCCATTGATGCAGCTATATGTGTGAATTTACATTTTAAAAATAAGATTCTCCAGGTGAAGCATGGAAATGGCAAGGAAAGAATAAAACCTATAGGCAAACTTGTTAACGGCTATGCAAACAGAAAGTCAACCTGGGTATTACTGTGTTCTGTTGCAAAAGTCCAGGGAAGTCTGTATAGAGGTTAGGTCTTTGAAACAAGATAATCACCCAGCACCCACTGTGAGCATCTGGCCCTTTCTAGATAGGGGGCATGACTGGAGTTCCTCAGAAATTTGTCTCACCTACTTATAAATAGAAAAAGTTTCCATCCCCTAATAGGCTACATTATTATGTGCTGCGAGTATATACTGAGCTACTGGGGAGACTGAAGGAGATTTGGAAGTTATTTGGTAGAAACCTGAAAGATAAATTGAGTTAAGGACAAAAATAAGGTTGAGAAATTCAGAGAAAAACTCTGAACTTTGTGTTACTGAGAAAACTGGGGCAGGGACTCTCCGTGAGTCGCTTGCTCCATCTGTCAGATAGCTCCTACCTGCACCTTACATGTGCAATTTAATAGCAACCTCTCATATTTAATTGTGTTGGTTTGTTTCTGGAAACAGGAGAATCAGAAACCATTTAGCAAAGGAGAGGTGAGGACAGATGTTTATGATGTCAATAGGGATAGGAAAATATTAATTAGAAAATACTAATCAGAAATAAATCCAGTAAGAGGTATTTAATCCTTTGACTACTGTTTTCACAGCTCTCTCTATTAATCTTTACAACAGATGTACTGGAGGCTTAAATGTGAAAGGTGAAATACTGAACTGCAAGGAGAACCACATGAAAAAGACAGACATTCACTTCATAACCTTTAAGGTCAGAAGTCCCCTAGAACACATAGCACAGAGATGAACTGTCTGAATATCTTCAAAATATTCTCAGTGTTTGGAATGCTGAGATTAAAACTGGTAAAATGTTTCCTTTTTTTTTTTTTTTTTTGCTTGCTATTTCTTTTCAATGAACTGTTGTTTTTTTATTTACAGAGCTGATGAACTCATTAAATAGTCTGTGAATGTTTTAATCAACCATTCCCTATGTGTTGCAAAATTCAAATGCATCTTTTAAATGTGCTTTTTTGGTCTCTATTATTAATTGAATTTTCAGTGATCCATTTGAATTTTGTGATCATTTATATGATTTCTACAATAGCCAGGAAAATATGAAGTATTTCCGTGAATCTTAGACATCACAGTCCTGCTAATTCTTGCTACCACATCCAGATATTGACTATACAAAGGGGAACAGAAGGCAATTTGGGACTCCCTCAGAAGAAGAGCAGGTTGACAATTTCTGGTGGTAGGAAGTCAAGATGCTGTCACTAGAGGCTACCTGGAATGAACAGAGCAGTGGTTGGGCATGTGAAAGCTGGGATTTTTTGGTTGTGTTTCATCTTTTTCTCTGAACTTTTCTCACTAGTATTTCCATTGAACACTTCCTCCCAGTGTTCAATGGAAAAAAGACCATTCCAGGACAGACACTATAAGGGAAAAGGATCTGTTGGGGAAGGTGATATAGAGTTTCTTCAGCATTAGAAAGCAAATGCAATTTTTGGTTTTTAATTCATATACATATATATGAATACTATACACGCACACACGCATACACACATATATGGATATATATTTCAAAATTTGTGTGTCCAATTGTGGACTTGTAATCCTATCTAATTCTACTTTTCTCCTCTCAGAGTTAATGAAGCCACACAATGTCCTTCTTAACCAATGAATTTATATGATAATAAGCAATTCTAGCATTTTAATTCTTCTTACAGGGTTATAGCAATCCTTGGATTCGAATGCCTCAGACTCTTTGATTTGTAGAGGAGTTGTAGGTCTATAAATGGAACCTTGCAGCAATTACACAGTTAATATGAGCTTCATACTCCCAATGATCAGGTTTTCTTATGTGCATATAATTTGATTTGCAAACAAATTACATTATCTTTCTTTGCATAAATTCACAGAAAATATAGTTTCTACTGCAAGATATATAAATTTTACTCTCATTGCTTTTGATATATTTTTGTCTTTTAGAAGTCCAAATGTATTAAATTACTTCAGTTTTATCTGATATAAAATTACTATCATTTGAATTTTTAAGACTCATAACAGAGAGAATGTTCACAGATGTTTGTACCTCCCTAGACGCATGAAGAAATGCAAAAGCTCCTGTCTAACCCAATGATCATCATTGTGCTTACTGAACGAGATTCATGATTTTTTTTTTCATGACATTAAGACTTTGTTAAATCTAACCCTATGCATGAACAGTCAGGACTAGAAAATAATTTTGTTCTAAGTTTCTTCCTGCTCTCTTGAATACGTTAAGGACAAATGTATTTTTGAAAGATGTGTGGAGTCTAGATCAAATTATTTTGCTAGGTTGAGTGAGTCAAAGCAAAAATTGAAATTGCTGATAACATTCTCAATTGACAATTGATGATCTCCATTGTCATTGAGGTGTTTATTTTTCTTTTCTCTTTCTGTTTCATAAATTATCTATATTTCCACTGATTAATAAACAACAGTGAAAAGTACATTTTGATGTAAAGGTGAGGAGTGCATATTAATACAGAATACGATATTTAAAACATCTCATATCTTTTAATATCAAATTCATTTATTCTGTTGTAAGTAGAGATGAACTGAAGCATTGACATTTCGATCTGTGTGACGTTTGGACTTTTGATTTTAGCTCTGACACATAGCTGAAAGCATAAAAAGGGTTTGCGTTGAGAAATTTGAATTTAACCTCCACCTAAAGTTCTGGATATTTAGATTTACTGCCCTGGATTTGTGCTTTTTCTAGTTCTGAATGATATAATATATTAATAACTATCATGTCAGTAAATCTGATGAGCAGATGTCATCACATCTTAGTCACTCTGGAATGAAAAATTTAAAAATTTATACACTTTTAATCTAATTGCACTTTGCGTAACTTACCTGGGTTTAACTGTTGTCACAGTTTTATTTCTTGTAGATATAGGTTTTATTTCTGAAAAAAAAGAAGTGCAGTAAATAGACCCATCTATAGTCCAAGCTATGCTAATATTTGAAACCAGGCTTAGCTTTTATTGGGTGGATGTGCACGATTCTGGAACTGGATTTTCTACTTAAAACCAGAAATTATTTATAATACCATGGCTAATTTACAACTACATCTATTCCTATATGCAAACCCCAAAGATATATTACAGTTTCTGTAAAGCAGCAGTCTCTTTCTGGCTATGTGAAAGCACAAAGAACTATGAAATTAGAAACCATCAAAAGGATCCTCCTGCATTAGAGTTTTAAACTAGAACTGAAGCTAGAATATGAAATGTCTTACCTCAAAGAGAAAGCATTATTTCATCACAGGATAATAAAACCGTACACTTTTTCATATGTGAAACTCTCAGACTGGGAAGTTCATGCACCAGGCAATGCACTTCAGCACGACATGCCTTGGAAAATATTTGTAAAGATGGGCCGAACTCAAACCACGTCCTTTGAGACAGTTGTGAGTCCAAAATGATACATCAAGCGACTGAAGTGCTTATTCTAATGTTGAAAGGATATGAATGTGGTCAAAGTTTGTTTTGTGCATAAATGACCATGAATGAAAATATAAATTGGAGAGCTGATTTGGTTTCAGATGGTGCCTTTTTTTTCTGACAATGAGACCTTTAATAATTCTTCTGGTTCCTGTTCATTCCAATCCAAAGAAGTTTGGGATATAGGACAGTGCTGGGAGGGTTCAATTTGCTGGTTTACATGTTTTTAGGGATAGTTTAGTGGTTTGTTGGTTTTGTGGTGGGTTTTTTTTTTTTTTCTTTCTATTGTGGAGCACGCATCCCCTCCAGTTACTACATTTTGGATGATTAAAAAGGAAGACTGTAGTCAACAGGTCTCTTGTTTTTATCTAATAGTACTGTACTCTAAAATTTTTCTGTTAGCAAGTAGCTTGCTTGATATTCCTGCTGCCTTTCTTCTTATTTACCACCACTGCCATTGCACATGATGTGGATATTCTATGAACATGCTGTCTATCAATTGACTCATTACTGTTCTCTCACAGAATCATTCGCTCAATCATTGGTGTACATGAACATAGGATTTTTTAGAGCAGTTAAACAATCTGGGGATGCTGGCTTGCATTCACTCAGTTTACAGGTACGCAGCCATTGCTGTATCAGGTCCTGGTGCTATGAAGAAAGTCTCTGTTGGAAACAGCAGGTGTATTTTGTCTCCATAGTGTTTAACTCCACAGGTATAGGTACCTTGAAGTTGACAACCAGCAAAAGAATGAGAACATTCACACTGAACATTCACACTGAGCAATCTGAACACCACAGATTAACTGATCCATCTCCAGCAGATGAGAAGCAGGAGTTGTGATAAGTTTGCCAAAGCTGAACAATTTCACAACGGGGAAACAAATCATTCCACATTGCAAGGCTATTCAAATGTTCTTTTTTCCTACAATAAGTCTGACAGTGAAGTTGGTACCCATGAAGATTTGCAGTTATTTATTTTCTCAAGGCTAGAACAGCACACCAGATTTCTCGTTTTAAGTATTATTGGAGAAAAAAGTCTGTACAAAGCTTTTTATGTAATAACTGTCATAGCTGTCTAGAAACACAGAGGAAAAAAGGAAGGTTTTCCAGGATTCAAAGTTATTTCACTTTTTCGTATGCCTACTTATGTACTTGTTCAAGGGGAAAAAAAAAGATGAGTTTAATGTTCATCAGTTAAGAAACAAATAGTCAGTTCCATGTATTTTAATACATATGTGGAAGTAGATAGGGATGGGAAGAGCTGGTCTTTTTAAGGAAGATACTATGATGTCAGTTCTGTTCTGCTTTTACCATAAACTTTCTACATTATATCTGAGGTATGGCTTTTAAAGCATTGTCTACCTGTCTCTGGGGTTTTGTGAGGATAAATGCATTAGAGTCTGAGTCATCAAGATGCTCTGATCGTAAGACGCAAAATAACTGTGAAGATAAAATGAATAGGCCTTCTCTTCATTCTGGTACACAAAGCTTGTCTTTGTTTCCTACTGAATTAATCTGGTATTAATCCGTCCTATCTTTACTTCTTTACATTGATCTGTGGCTTTTCTTTTCCTCTGCACAATCTCCTTCTAGGCCTCTTCAACACCAGCATGTCAGGTAAAATATTCCTGCCTTTATTCCTATTGAATAATTTATACAATATCAGTAATTTTAATGCTCTGTCAGACTCTCCATCATGTAAATGATTACATATGCACAGTGTGGCTGCAACCAGCCAAAAGAAGTGTCTTAGTGAGATGAAGATGCATTATGATGGAAAATCACAGTGAAAATCAGTGCTAAGGTATTTTCAGGTTTCTTTAATGATAATATTTCTCAAAAATTAAATCTGAGAAAACACCACCAACACAACTGTCTTTTCTTTATTGCCAATTTTTCTCTTAATGGCATGTGAATATGTTTTTGATTTAGGATGACTGCTTACAGATTAAGTAGGTTTACTCTATTTCTGACAGTTGTAACAAGCTAATGGAGCCTGACGACCTTACTCCAAAGAGAAGTGAAAGTCATCCTCTAACAGACGTATTCTAAAAGAAAAAAAAACCTGACAACACATTTGTTGGCCCATATTTTTGTAACTATTCCATGAAATTTAAAGATAAACACCTTGGAATATATCAGGGAAGTGTCTGAATTGCCAACACCATGACTGAGAAAGAAAAAATGCTAGACATGAAAAACTGTAAGTGTAATTTGAAGAGAGCTTGGACTTGGTTGCAAAGACATGTTTTTCCCTTTCTAGGTTGTAGGATTTTAGATACTCTATTTGTTTAAAAGGAGATTATATAAGATATATCAGATCCTTTCATTTTCTCTGTAGGAAAGCAACATGTGGGGCTCTGAATTTTGGATAACTTCTTCCTTTAGAAGACAGTGATAGTTACCTCTGAAACACTCTGATTTACTTCACCAGCCCTGACTATGAATATTTGCTTTAACTTTTATCATGCTACCCCTGTATGTTTCTTTCATTAACATGGTGTTAATTGCCTTTAAAAAAGTTTAAAATAATTCCATTTCTAATGGTACTACAACATAATTCCCACTTAAGTGTTTTTCTCTGACAGTTCTACACTCTGCCACACAACCAGTTCTGTGGGTTTAAACATATTTTTCTAACCCTTGCACCATGGTACATGAGGTTTTTAAAGGGTCATGTGCTTTAGAAAAAGCAGAATGAATTATTAACTACTTAATTCCTATACAGACAAGTGTAGAGGAACACATTGTGCAAGTAGCTCAGGGTGCAGCTTCAGTGGAGCTGCAGGTTGAGCTCTGGGCGGCAATAGCCCAAGACAAGGAGCTGTGAACTGCCAACCCAGGGACCTGTGGCCTGGCCAAGTGACTGGACACTCAAAGACAGGCAGAAGACAACAACCCCAAGGATTTTCCAAGCTTAGACTGTAAAAGAATAAAAGCCCAGAGGTTCTGTTGTTCAGAATCCCTCCTTGGAGTCACTGGGCTTGAGCTGTTATTTTGTTTTTGGACCAAGATTAAAACATCTGAAGGGTCTGAACATCAGAGACTCTGCCATGGGAAGCCTGGTGTTGAGCCATTAAGGAGACCTGGTGTGACTCTGAGTGTGGGAGGTGTTGCTGTGAAGGGGGCTCAGTCCCAGCTCAGGTGGTGTGAGTGTGACTGCCAGGGTGGCTCCTGGATGGTCTCTCTCCTCCAGAGAGGGAAGCTTCCCTAACACAAGAATTGAGAGAAACAATTGCTGATTTCCTTAGCCAAGAAAATTCTTCATGCCTTGTGGCTCAGTGGCTTCAGAGTACAGATAGATTTCTGTGGATTGAGCTTATGCTGACTTGGGGTTTTGAAGAACAGATGAGAAAAATAAGGTAATATTCTCAGAAATTTGAAGATCCAGTCTTTAACGAAAATACAACAAAAAGTCTATGTCAATGTTGATACCGCTCTTACACATACTTCCAATTCTGTAGCAAATTTACAAAGCATATCCTGCTTCCAAATATGCACACTACATATCCAGTTATGTCTGATGAAATGAATGGAGTATGGCCTTCTCACAGAAATTTTATGTTAGCGGTCACCCTGGGAGCTCTTAGTGTAAAACATAACCTAAATATTAATAAGGACAAATGTTCAGAACTCAGAACAGGTGTTAATGCATGCACCTTGCAGATAAAGCCAGTAGTAACTGCTAAGCTAAATCCTCTTAAACATCTCTTGAAATGTTACTGATTATCTGTTATGTTTGACTCTTCAAGAAGATACCAAGAATTTAGTGCTAAATTTCTGTGACCACTGTCGAGTTTCCTTGAAAAAAGCAAGAAAATTATATTGGACTACTGCTAAATTGTACTGGAAAATAGTGATAAATTTTATAATACTAATAGTGGAGGGGAAAAAACCCACCTGGAAATTAATATTAAAAGCAGTTACTGTTTTAGTGTGAGGATGATGCAAGGGCTGGCTCTTCCCTACAGGCTGGTAACCACAAGGTATTCCTGGTCCAGCTCTGCAGGGGCTTTATCAGACAGCACCTGCCCCATTGTCCCTATTGAGGTCATTCAGTCAGCTATAGAACTTATGGTTTGAAACTGCTAAATCTGCATAATTTTGAAATACTTTTGTGCTGAACTTTGAACTAAAAATCAATCTATTTGAAGAAGACCTTTATTATATTTATAATCTGGACATAAGTATCCTCCTCCAAGGAGGATTTTCTAGTTGCATAAACAATTATGTTCTTTGGGGTTGAAATAAAAGCACTGAGCACATAGCCAAATTATGTTAATTTCTGGTAAAAAAAACCCTGTTTCTTTTTTTTCCCTTGCATACTACCAGGAAAATAAGAAAATCTTTCCATATTGACAGACGCAGTTTCTCATAAACATTGATGTATTTATAAGATGATTATAGCTGGGAGAACCAGCTATTGATCAACCCTGTCTATGTCAACAGAAGGCAAATTTCTACAACTAACTCTCACTTTCAGGGTCTTTAGAATCTGTAAAAGCACACTCCTTAAGGAGTGGAGCAGAGCAAAAAGAGTAGGGAAGGGAAGGGGGAGAGAAGAAGGGAACTGGCTAAGTTGTGTTGGTTTTTGGGTTTTTTTCCCAAATTTTTATGTAGTGGGGCTTGGCAATATAACACTATACCTTAATATCATTGAAGTCCTAATTTTTATAAACTTAGTAATAGAAAACCTAATAGAGATATGGCAAGGCAATATGATGCTAAACTTGAATGCATTTGATGAATAATATTCAACAATATGTAATACTAATTGTACATTCTCCTGGAGCTGTTAGCAGACAAGGACTTTTAAACTTGAATTTCCCATGTATTAAAGGCAGACAAAAAAATCCTGCCCTGACGTCCTTAATTCAGCACGAGCTCTTTATTCAGTTAATGTACTCCTTTTGTGTTCTGCATCCTGTATTCCACTTGAAACCATGCACAAAAACACAGTAGTATCACACACTGGAGGAAAATGATCTTTTGGTATTCTTAACAAATTCAGAAATACCTACAGAGTAGAACGACATTTATTTTAAAAAACATAATAAGTGACTGCAGTTAGTAAATCATCTGGAAGTTACAAGCAAAATTGTCAGTCAGTTTACCAGTAGCTAAATAGGCTGAGATGACAGCAAGGTACAAAAGTTTGTGTCTTACTGGACTGTGAAGTCACTGAGAATACTTTTTGAAGTAGCTTTTTGAAAGGTCTCATAGAGATGCAGTGGAGGATAAAAATCCTCTTGTTTAAATAGCTGCTGCTCATATGTGCTCTCCTCTCTGCTTTGAGGCACTGACCAGGGAAAATCTTTAATAATTCCCAAATGAAAGCAGTTTTTGTCTTGGTGCACCATGACTGATAGATCCTTATTTATATCGCATAATCTAGAAGAAAACTGTGATGATTCAGGGGCTGCTTCGTGATCTATTCAGACTACCTTTTATGAAAAGCTGGAAGAGGTGACAGGCAGTGGCCTGGGTGAGAGCAGCAAATACAGTTTTCTGATAGCACTGTAGGTGAAGCAGAACTTGTTGTAGATTTAGTGCTCAGTCAGTCATTCCTTCACACACACGTGGGCACTGTGCTCTGGAGAGTTAGACTTCACAACATCTTTGTGACAGCAACATAGAAGACAGAGATGGAGGTCCTTTGTAAACAATAATCATCCACACATTACAACAGGAGTGGAAATTAATGCATTGTCTTCTCAGCTTCAGTGTGTGAACTGTCTCTTTACAGTCGGAATGCTCAGAAGCTGCAGCCAGGTCATGTGCTCCCTTTTTGCAAGATTTTGGTGAAAAGTACTTCTATTTCATGAAACAATTTTTGGAGTTTAGCATGAAAGTCAATTATAAAACCAAGTGGTTTTCTGCCAACATTCTAAGAAGAACGCATTTTGCTTTTCAAGTTTTCACCTTGCTAATGTTTCTAGACACTTGTTACTGACTAGAATTTCAGTTCATATAACAATGTTATCAAGGTTGTATAAGTCTTTCAACAAAAATATAAGAAGTCCTAGATGATGCATCATGCTGCAAAGTCCCGAAATTTCTTTCTTTGAAATAATTTAAATATTGTCCAGATACACAATAATAGATCTTTATCTTAAAATTCTTACAAATTTGCCCTTCAAAGTATATTCTCCTTCTCTGCTTCCCATCTTTCACAGAAACATCTTCCTTTCTCTGTTAAAGGTCTGTAGTAAAATCACCAGTAACAGTGATACAGCCCTCTGCCTCTAGTATAGTTTCTTTACAGTTGTGATAGTAGTTCACCTAGCCAATTGTGTAAGAACAAATATTAATAAAAATGTATTAACAATGTTGTTAAAGATTTGAGGACTGTAGTTTTACTTACAGCATTTTTTACTTTGAGCATCTTTTCTTGATAATCTCACTCTTTATAAAATAAAATAGTCATATTCAGCAAAATTTTCTTCTCTCAAAGACAAGTTCTTTTCATTATAACCTCAGGAGGAAAATTGAATATTACTATTTGGAAATCCTGCCTTGATATCTTGAATATTTCTAGTATATATTCTCCCAATTTTCTTCTTTGGGATTTGTTGAAATCAGACCAAATTAGAATTGTCTTCTCCTTTGATAGAAGAGTTTGTTATGGCAGTCATGACATACAGTGTTTTATGGACTCTCAGAGGATAAATTGAAACCGTAAGGAATCCATGGAGAATTTTCAATTGAAAACAGTTGGCTTTGCAGTGGAAAAACTAAACTTTGATCAGAAAGTAGATATTTTGTGAAAATCTTGTTTAGTTGAAAACTCAAGTTTCCATTTAAAAACAAGCTTGGTACACTTTTCCTGTCTGTTTTATTCTCCATTGCTTTTCACTTTATTACTCCTCTTCTAAGAGATATCCCTTCTTATTTATTTGCACTATTTGATGTCTGTTTGATAGTAGCCTGTCTTCATCTCTCTTTTCATGTTTTTTTGGATTTTTTTGTCTTTTCTGGCATCTTACAGCAAGCGCTGTATTTAAAAGGCATGATGGAGGGGATGAAACACTAGGAAATCTAATTCCCTTTTCCTTTAAAATAGTTTTGAAATTTCCACATAATTGATCAAATATCTAGCTAGGGCATCTGATGACATATTGTTGTTGCAAGTGCTCTCAGTTCAGTCTGCTGAACTTTCACAAAGGCTCTCAAAGACGTCTACTGAAATTCTTTCATTAACAGGAGGCATAATATGAGGCATAATTCTTTCTTACCATCATCCTTCTCTTAACAAGTAGCAATTAAGTATATTCTTCTCAGCTTCCCTTAAGAATAGAACAACCTGTGAGATGTCTATTCCAGCTTGGGCCTTCTACATCAGTAAACTGTTCATAACTAACATTTCTATTTCTAAAAAAAAAAAAATAATGACGGGTTACCTCTTTCTCCATTTTCATCCCTGCAATGAGACAGTTTTAGATGCATTTAGATGCTATTTTGTTCGTTTCTGGCTTGAAAAATTCAGTTTTATTTGTACTGTGTATCACTAATATTAGTTAAAATGACTGAAGTAGTGTCTTGGTAAACCTGTGTGGTGCTGTGCATGCAGAACATATGAAGGACCTATGGTCTGAGATTTTAGTATCTAATGTATTGCCACAAATGTTTTGAAATGTGGAGATAATTTATTACAGATAATGTAAACACCAGAGCAATTCTGATTCTTTTTTCAGTCATGCTTGTCTTTAAGGTCAAGCAGCAAAAGCTTACTTTCAAAAGACTTCCATGATGGCAAAAGGGAGTGAGGGAAGGAAGAAATTGTTGATTCACATGTGTCTTTTTAGCCAAGAGAGATCCTGAGATGCTTTTACTTCATTTGTTTACATGACAAGAAGGCAAACAAACAAAAATGAAGGGTATTTTTAACTACTAAGCATGACGGAACCCTGCTTTCCTGGAGATGGCTGAACACCTGCCTGCCCATGGGAAGGGGTGAATTAACTTCCCATTTTGTTTTGTTTGCATGCATGGCTTTTGTTTTCCCTATAAAACTGTTTTTATCTCAACCCATAAGTTTTCTACCTCTCACCTTTCCAATCCTCTCCCACTAGTGGGGGAGTGAGGGAGTGACTGTGTGGTGCTTGGCAGCTGGCTGGGGTTAAACCATGACAACAAGTCAGATGCCTGGTCAAATTAAACATGCAATAGATCCAGCTGGGCTGTTGTTGGAACCTCCTGATGCCATCCTGGGACTGTGCAAAGTGCAGAAGATATTCCTGCTAGACTGCTTGTGTGGCTCTGCTGGGTAGGAATACACTGAACATAGGGCTATATTGCATCAAGGCAATGAAAAGTAATGAAAGATAAATCATAGCAGACAAATCATAGCATTTGGACAGATATGTCTCTTGAGCACTCATCATACTACTGACAGGCATTGTTAGTCACACTGGAGATTAGTGGAGCTCCTTTACCTCATAGTTTCAGCCTTCTCTGCTCTCATCATTCTACATAAAGTCTGCACCAAAAGCATGCTGTTAGAGAGAGCAAGTTTGGTGCTCTGTGGGAGAGAGGAAAAAAAAGGAAAACCTCTATCTCCACACTGAAGCAATCTTATTCAGTAGAACAATCACGGTGCAGCTGCCTAAGCTGCCACTGTAAACACTATATTTTGCCAAAATGACCTCAACAAATAAGTCTTAAATATTGTATAAGAAACCTAAATCTGTATGTATAAAAATAATCCTATAAAAGTAAGTTCAACAGATGTTTAAATGGATCCATATAATTCTATGTTGATTGAAGTAAATCACAAGAAGTCTGGCAAAAGTCTTCAACAAAAACTGTGCTTACTGTAAAAAGAGGAATATAACTTGAATGTAACACACTTGTGTGTGTTTTTTCATAGCTAGGACACAGTATATTCTTGAATTATGGTCCCAGTGTTTTCTGTCAAGTATTTCAATCCTTGAATTCCTGTGGAGAAAGACATATAGATGTACATACAAGTAGTGTATTAAAGCACAGTTTCTTACTTCAACTGACAGGACTGTTTCTAGTGGAAACATGCAGAACTTTTGTGGTATCTGGAGAAAAATATCAGTATCATATTCAAAAAGATTCAATCTGTTTAGATATTCAGCCTATGGATACTGGCCTTTCATATATTACATATTGTCTCCAAACTTCAGTTTCTGTACATTGGTGTTGCATTGTACTTTGAGTACACTGTCTCAAAAACCAGACCATAATTTCTTTATGGAATCATTTGAATGCAGCACACTGCTTGTGACAGCAAGATATAGGCTAAAGGAGGGAAATCTGCCAAATATATTTCAGTTTTCCTCCCTCTCTAATGTACTTCTGTGTATAGGCTGAGTCAAGAACACACTTTTTTCATCTCTTATCTCAGTGAAGATAAGCTGTACATCAGTTAGGGAAGAAAAAAAAAACAAACTGTTGCTGAAGTGCTGAACTTGCTTTTATTTCAAGTGGAGCTGCTTCCCTGGTTGCCACAAACAGAAAACGTTTTTTAAACTAGAGCAGGTTTTGTCGTATAGGCAGTAGTTGTTCCTTCTTGCAGGTTTTCATCATCTCTGGCAATGTATTTTTTTGGTCATAAATGCCAAAAAACCAAGATGTTGCAGGAAATTGTGGTCTCTGTGAAAGACTGAAGATATAGTTGGTTTAGACGTGAATGTATGTGTTGAGTAATAATTCATTACAGGAAAGGGATCTTAACAGAAAATAAAAAAGTTTTTATAATTATGGGCTTTTTTTGACAGTGGAAAATAATGCAAAACAAAAGCCAATCAAGCTCCCTACTCTTCAGGAACAGTTGGGCAACTGAAAACTAATTTGTCTAGGAAATTATAATAAATAATCATATAAATATATCTGATATGAAATTCTCAGATTCCTATAATTTTATAAGGCTGGTACCAAATCAAGCAGTGGCCAGGTATAAGAGCAGAATCAAGATGTTGCCAATAGGAAGACATGTCATTTAAAGAAGTACTTGTGTAAGACCACTGAATCAAAATTCCTGATAAATCAGAATCGCCACAAGGAATGGTTATGTTTACTGTGGTTTTTTACCAAAATAGTTTTAAAGATGTTAAGTAAGCATCAGCAAATAGATTAATAAATGCCAGTTGGTATTTCTTCTCTGTGATGTGATTTGCCTAACTGTAGGCTATTTGCGGAGTATTAATTAAATTAACTAAAAACTTGCTGTAAGTTTAAGGCCTTAATAAGAACTGAATTCGTTTATTTATTGCATGAACTGCCTGCAGGCAGACAATTATTCCCATGTCATCACAGTTTATTTTGTCCTGTTACTTTGTGCATTAAAGAGCACTCTGCTGAATATTAAATATATAATGATATTCCCATCCATGTCATTTAACAAATTGTTTCACTCAGCTCCATGGTTGTCAATACATAGCAACATGTCTAAGAAAGAATTCATATCCAAATCCATTTATTTTGCTGTATTCAGTGCAGTGTGTGATTTATACCAGAAAACAGTGTTAAGAAAGGGAAAAGTTCATCTGCCTGGAGCTACATCTTCAAAAGACTGTAGCCTGGTTTCCCACTTTCCTGTAGGAGCAGTGCCTTTACTTGTCTCTGCCTCACCCCTTCCACTTTTCTTCGGCTCTCCAAGAATGGAGAGGAGCAGAGGAGATAAAATGCTGCTTGGAGGCAGAGACGTAGAGATTTCAGTGAAAAGGGAGGTTTATACTAAAACTCATCAGCTAAGTTTTATGCACATGAAACAAGAAACAGAAATCTGCACTCAGATATTTACAATACAGTCTACCAGTGGGCAGACAGGAAAGAAAAACATATGAATGGTTTAAAAAATGGCTTTCAAGGCCCATCTGCCAGCAGCAAGTCCATGTTTTCCAACAAAAAAGTCTGAATTAAAGATTTAGCTACTATCTCATATTCTCCATTTCTTAAAGAAAATTTTATTCATGTTTATTTTAGTAGGTACAATTCCCCCGTACTGAACAATTCATCTGAGGTCTGTGATGTTTTTTGCTTTAGAAGTGAGTGTTCATGGTAGTTGTGTGGAAATTCTGGTAGATTATGTGCAAAGGAAAATGGAGAGAACACCTGAAACACTGAATCACTTTAGTAAGTAGTGGCTGCACCTACTCTAACACCACAGTGAGGACTGGGAGAAATAAATATTCTAATTACCCCTGTGAACCATACTTTGGACACAATAATGAAATAGACTTCAAGAACATGGAGTTGTTTCCCATCTGGTGAAAATAAACAAGCAGAAAAATCCTAGGAATGTACCTGCTGCACTCCCTCTTCTAGGGGGTGCTTTGTGCCCAGGTCTAGGCTGACCTGAGGTGGGTTATAATCATTCAAAGTATGGGTAATGTCAAGCCCTGAGTACCAGTTGCTCAGGTCACAGATGCACATATCCCTCCATGTTACTCCATAATGTCGACATAGTAGAAGTTCCTTCATGGATATAGTCTCTTCCAGGTGGGTAAGATTTCAAGTTTCCATATAATTTCTATGATTTACTAGTAATGATGAATTCTTTCCAAGCCACATCTGGTTAAATTACAAAATGCTTTAAATTAATAGTTTGTTCAGCTCTGTTTTAAGAAAAGAAAAAGCTCTTCTCAGATTGTTTTTAAGTTCAGATTTAGTACCTCTAATCTGTCGAGATTTGCAAATAAAATATGCCTCATCCAATTTAGCCAATGCTGCACTGTAGAAATGTATTGGTTTTGTTAAAATTAAATTATTCCTGCCTTCAGACCAGGGATTTTTCTTGCAGAAGGCACTGCATGATTAGATGGTCTAAGTTCAAAATAATGTTTTATGTTCAGCTATTAGTATAGGTAGAAAAGCTTAAAATGCGTTTTTGTTTGAGTTCCAGATGATTTCCTGGTTCAATGAAGGGTCTCTTCCATCAAAAGCCCCAAAGAAAGGAATGCAATGGAGTGTCTTTGGCTTAAGTAAGGGAGGCAGTTCTCTCCACAAAAATATAACAAAGACACCCAAACAACTCACACCGCCAGTTACAATCAAGTATTAAGTCACTTCTTCAAGCAGGCTATGGTTTCAGTATCTTTCATGACTCAGTCAGGCTGTCACATCTAAAGAGTGGCTGCAGCAGTTGAGGAACCCTGTTGTCCTCACATAATCCTGATGAGTCACACTGTGACACCCTGGGAACCTGATATGCAAAATCCTGCAGTCCTACATCATAAGAGTCCATGCAAATCCTTTGTCAATTTTGATCTACATGTGTCTGTAGACTGAGAGTTCTGCTTTGATCAGAATATAATCATATGCTTACAGGCACAACAATCCCCTGAACAACAGTGCTCTTTTTGTTCCATGTTTTAGCCTTGCAAAGTTGAGATTTGCCAGTAGTTTTGATGAAAATATATAAAAAGGATTGCATTTGATTCTGGGTTCTTTTGAAAGGTCACTGAGTCATGAAAAATTCTACACTGAACAGGAGTCATAACTGAGATTTTCAACAATATATTGGAGCTCTAATAAAAGGTGCTGAGGTTTGGTACTGAAGTTTTGTTAGAACTGGTTTGAAGCTTAGAAAAAGAACGACTTGATTTTTACTACTTTTTACACAGATGTTGAAAACAGTGTGGCTTTAATCTGAGAGGGATTTGTGAGTCAAGTGAAAGCATTAGTTTATTGTCTCTGTTTCGAAACCAGAGCGTGAAGCTCATGGTATTGCTAGACTCATCAACGAGAACAGGTGGGATGCAGTGAGAATATGTTTAATATTTCACTGTAAAGGGAGGAAAAAATCTGAAAAAGAAGGTTCTTATGGCTGGGTGAAATTCTACCCTAGTCTCTAGAAAGAAAACTCTTGAATTTCTAAACATGTATAAAAATGGTGTTATGAAACAGGAGGGACTTGTTTGGATTGTTTAACATATTCAGCAATACAGAAGTCTCAGTAGTTGAGCTATAGCATAAATCAGCAATGAAATATCTGACATGAAACCATTACATGTGTTAAACAACATCCAGTGGGTTTGTATTAGTAGGCACGCTCTTGCATGAACTACAGTCTGAGGTCAGATTTGTTGAGCATACACAAATTAAACCCTGACTTTTGCTTTAGTACTCCTGAAAGGATCTCAAGTTCTTGCCGGACAAGGTGTGAGGTGACTCAAGCTTGAAAGCTGAAAAAGGATGTGGGTAGCTGCAGTGTCTGAAGGGCTGGTATTGACTGTGTGAATACTTGTGTTTCAGAGCTTAGTCAAGCAGATGATCTTTAACAACTTGAGGGCTCTGCACTGGGGCAACCTGCTGGATAAGAGCATGTGCTATTCTCAGTTGTGAGATGGCAACAAGGATCACTGTTTTATGGCTAAGTCTGGTGGTGTACCGCCCCTAGGGAAGGAACATGTCTGACTGCAACTCATTTTTCCAGATCAATAGTAGCCCACAAGGTTATTAAGCAAAGTAAATGCTCAGCCTAAGAACAGATGTGTGATGAAACCATATATACTAGCAATCAGATGGCTCTATGAAAAGTCTTTTGGGAAATACTAGAAAAGTCTGAAATAATTATACTTTAGATATGAATACAATGAAATCTAAAGGTGTAGCTGAAACTTGTATAGGTATGTGGGATTTAATGTTAAGCTAACTGCATGGAGGAATTTTAAAAATAGTTTTTAGCAGCAGGGGATTCAAAGTAATATGTAAAATCTGTCCAATGTCCTGCATAAACCCCCAGGAAGCTATGCTATACTCTAATAATCCTTTGACTGAATTGTTAGGAAGACCCAAGATAGCTTTACTAAATTTAGCTGAGACAAATCTTTCTTTTTTAATGCTGGCATAGCCAGAGTGTATTTTATTTTTTTCTGTTGTTATATTCAACTTGCTGAAATTTATATGCTATAAACTATGAGAATTTGGTTTTTCTAAATTTCCTTAGCTTATTGTAAATAATTTAGTAATAGGACAAATGCTTTCCACTTCTTTCTTTTAAAAAGTACATGTCCAATTGCATTTCCTCATTTTGATCAAAGATTAATAAGAATGAATAATTTCATTGCCTTGACTATAGTGAAACATGCAGTTATTAAGATCCTGGATCATGTCTGAATAAGTGAAAAGTTAAAAAAGCAGGGAGCACAGTAATACAGATGACATGACATGTCATGCTCAGGACAGAATTAATTTCCACCATGATATTGGAGTAGAATATTTTCTCTTTATGACAGAATTACTGTACTTAAATATATAGTGCTAATCAAATTAAATGTCATGTCAGATTAGGAATTATTTAATCTATGTATATTATAAAGTGAATAATTATTATAGTCTATATTTCCATTGTCTTTTGCAGGCTAGTGATATTTGCCTTTCTTTTTTTGGTGTGTAAATGACACTATTTTAAGTCCAGAATTACAGAAGTTCTACAGTGGTGTATTATTCTCATTTGGATTATGCAATAATTGCCAGGACTCTTTGGGGATTTTGGTGACCAAATGCACTGAGTCCTGGAATTGACAATGCTCTCAGTCAAGAGTTAACGGCACTTGCTTTCCCTGTGATCATTCGTTCACCTTTTCCTCACTTTCCCTGAAAGCACATAAATAGATATAAAAGCAACTTATAAACAATGATTCATGTTTAAGTTCCCTTTTTTTCTTTGTCTTCCCCTTTGCATTGTGAAAGCACACCAAAAATGGACCTATAAATAAAGAAAGCTAATGATGTCTGATTTGACTTTTTTTTTTTTAAAGAGGCCATAGGTTACTTCTTTAATACATCAGCATAGAATTATTAAGGCTGGAAAAGACTTCCAAGATCATCAAGTCCAGCCTTTGTCTGAACACCATCATGCCGACTAAATCATAGTACTAAAGTGTCAAGTCTAGTTTTGTCTTGAGCACTTCCAGTGATGGTGACTCCACCATCTCCCTGGGCAGCTCATTCCAATGCTTAACAACCTTTCCATAAAAAATCCTCCCTGACGTCCAACCTGAACCTCCCTTGATGTAGCTTGAGGATATATCCTCTTGTCCTGTTGCTAGTTTCCTGGGATAATGACTGCCACCTTGCTACCCCCTCCTTTCAGGCAGTTGTTGAGAGTGACAAGGTCAGCCTTGAGCCTCCTTTTTTCCAGGCTAAACAACCCCAGCTCCCTCAGCCACTCCTCAGATGACTCAGTCTCTAGCTCCTTCACCAGTTTTGTTGTCCTTCTCTGGATTTGCTCCAGCACTTTAGTTATCCTTGAACTGAGGGTCCCAGAACTCAACACAGGATTCAAGGTATGGTCTCACCAGTGTCAAATACAGGGGGAAAAGTCACTTTCTTCGTCGTGATGACCACATTATTCCTGATACAGGCCAGGATGCCATTGGCATTTTTGGCCACCTGGGCACACACTGGATCATGTCCAGCCACTGTCAGCCAGCACCTCCAAGTCCTCTTCCACTTGTCTGCTTCCCAGCCACTCTGTCTCCAGCCTGTAGCACTGTCTGGGGTTGTAGTGACCCAAGAGTGGGACCTGCAATGTCACCTTATTGAACAGCACACTGCCTCAGCCCATTGATCCAGGCTGTGCAGAGCCTTTGTGCCCTTCCTATCCAACCTAGTGTAATCTGTGAACTTACTGAGGGTGCCCCGAACCCCTTGCCCAGATCATCCGTAAGTATACTGCACAAGACTAGGCCAAATACTGAGCCTTGGGGAACACCACTAGTGACTGGATGCCACCTGGGTGGAATTCCCTTCACCACCACTGCGTCCGGCCATTCAGCCACTTTTTACCTCAGTGAACAGCGCACCTGTCCGAGCCATGAGCTGACAGCATTCCTGGAGAATGCCGTGAGAAACTTTGCTGAAGTCCAGGTAGATAACATCCACAGCCTTTCTCTCATTTATTATGCAGGTCACCTGGTCATAAAGGAGATGAGGCTGGTCAAGCAGGACATGACTTTCCTAAATCCATGCTGGCTGGGCCTGATCCCTTGGTTTTCCTGTATGTTCCATGTGCACTCAAGATGATCTGTTACATAACCTTCCCAGGCACCAAGGTCAAGCTGACAAGCCTGTAGCTCCCCAGATCCTCCTTCTGGCCCTTCTTGTAGATGGGCGTCCCATTTACCAACCTCCAGATATGTGTGGACCTCCCTGCTTAACCAGGACCACGATAAATGATGGAGAATGGCTTGCTGAGCTCTTCCAACAGCTCTCACACTATCCTCAAGTGAATCCCATCTAGTTCTACAGACGTGTGAGTATCTTAGTGGCATGGCAGGTCACTAACAACTTCTTCCTGGATTACAAGGGGTCTATTCTGCTCCCTGTGTTTGTCTCCCAGCTCAGGAAGCAAGCTTGTTGTCCTAAGCATAACTTGTCTGTCTTTTGAGGACCGAGGCAAAGAAGTTATCAAGTAACTCAGCCTTTTCCTCATCTTTGGTTGAAATGTTTCCCTCCACATCCAATCAAGTATGGAGATTTTCCTTGGCCCTCTTTTGGCTATTGATGTATTTATAAAAACACTTTATATTATCTTTCACAGCAGGAGCCAGACTGAGTTGTAGCTGAGCATTTGCCTTTCTAATTTTGTCTCTACGTGACCTAACCACAACCTTGTACTCTTCCTGAATTGCCTGCTCCTTCTCCCAAAGATCATAAACTCTTTTTTTTTTTCACCTCAGTTCCAATGAAAGCTCACTATTTAGCCAGGCTGGTCTTCTCCACAGACTCATCTTTCAGGACAGAGGGGTAGCCTGCTCAAGTGCCTTTAAGATTTCCTTCTTAAAGTATGTTTGGTCTTCCTGGACCTCTTTGTTTTATAGGAATGTTTCCCAAGGGACTCTCTGAAACATTGCCCTGAACAGGCCAAAGTCTGACCTTCAGAAGTCCAAGATGGAGGTTTTGTTGACCCCATTCCTTACCTCACCAAGAATCAAAAACTCTATCATTTCATGGTCAGTATGCCCAAGAAAGCCTCTGGCCACCACATCTCCCACCAGCCCTTCTCTGCCTTATTTAGAGGCAGGCAGGAAGCACAAAGATTTCTGCAAAAATTCTTAGGATAGTCGCTCACCCCAACCCTGGAATAACTCAGATCTGTTATTTGCCAAGGCATGGTTCTGAGCACACCTGTTTGGCTACTGAGGGCACTGTAAAGGATTGTTATGAATTAAAAAACTGTAGATGGAACTTTGAGAGCTGGTGACAATTTGTTTTCATTTCTCTTGTAGTAGATGTCAGGTGTCTTTTTAAAATTTGTTTGTTATAAAGCATATTCATATAATGCTGAAATACAGCAGTTCTGCTTTTGATCATCAGTTTTCAAATAACTCTCTGCATTTTATGAAATACCATTATCGTGCTCTAGATTGGTGTTGACCTTACTGCTCATAGCTTTCTATATTTCCAAATGTGCTGAAATCAGAATAATTTTTACCAATTCTTTTCAGTGTACTGCAGAAATAAGCAATATAATGTTTGATTTTTGTCAAGTGGTGTTTTGAGTTGGTTTCATTGCTGATCCAGTTTAACTTTTAATAGTCAGTTTAGTCTTTTATTAAAAAATGGTTTTGGTACACTTTGCTACCATTTAATCATTATATGCAATTTAAATATTAATCTTATAATTTAATAGACACATGGCATTGGTTGTTCATTTCCTTTAACTCTTTTTATTCAAGTTATCTTAGCAGATCAACAGCTGGGTTACCTCTTAGTGAGGGTTACTGTGTGATTGCAGGGCAGAAAATTGCTTTCCTTACTCTGGAAAAACAAGTACGTTCTCACACCAGCAGAAATTTTCAGCAGCCCCATATCTCTCCCCCTCTCTCCAAAAAAACATTGTATATGTAGAATTTTATTTATTTTATTGGTGTTGTGGTTTAGGAATAGTGTTCCCCAGTTTAGTGTTCCCACTGAAACATTCCAAACTGTGCTCTGCTCACTCACCCTCCCCTTCTCCTCCTGCCTGTGGACAGACGGATGGAGAGGAGATCTGGAGGCACAAAAGGAAAAGATCACAGGCTGAGATTAAAACAATTTACTGAATACAAGGAAGAAATAAGAAAATTACCATTAACAGCAACAATAGGAATGATAGAGGATACATGAAAGAGGCAAACGATTCATACAGAAACCCCCAACAATCCCCAACCACTTCCTTCACCACACTCCGAGATCCAGAAGGAATCCCTTGCCCCCATCACAAGAAAATGAGGTGAGGTGGTACAGAATAACCTCAGGGTCCTGGCCATGTCCCCTCCTGGCTACTGCAAAAATTAGCTCTGTCCTGCCTAGAACCAGGACAATTGTCCTCTAAATTTTTACCACAGATGAATTAAAAAGATATTAATAACAAAAACTGGTATATATTTTTATTTCCAATTCTATAGAATTCCAACATACTGGAGAAGCTATTTGCTGTTGGTTTACAGTAAACCAACAAACAAATCAGTGAACAAGGGGTGGCTATGACAAAGTCATAACCGAAAGGAACAAGATACCCTTTCCTCAAATTAGACTATTTTCCAGTGAAATGTTATTTTGCTTAACATGATGTCTGAAAGCCTTATTTTAAATGCTGTTTGCAAAGTTTAAGTTTAAAAGAATTCTTCTCCTTGAACCTGCTGCAAAGTGTCTGTTCAGATATGCGGGTTGTAGGAGGCTGAAGAGGCCCAACTCTCCCAGCCTGTCCTCATAAAAGAGATACTCCTTTAATCATCTTTGTCACCTTCTGCTGGACCTACTCTAGGAAATCCATGTCTCTCTTGTACTGGTGAGCCCAGAGCTGCACACAGCACTCCAAACGCATCCTCACCAGAGCTGAGTAGAGGAGGCAGGATCACCTTCCTGGACCTGCTGACAAAGCTGCTCCTAATGCACCCCAGGATGCCATTGGCCTTCTTGGCTACACTTACGGCTCATGACATCCACGTCCTTCTCCGCAGAGCTGCTTTTCCACCACTTCAGCCCCCAGCTTGTCCTAGTGCGTGGGGATATTCTTTACCAGGTCCAGGACCTGGCATTTGCTTTTGTTGAATTTCAGATGATTCTTCTCTGCCCATCTCTCCAGCCTGTTGAGGTCCTTCTGAAACTATGCAACTATTTTTCACTCTACTTAGATTTGTTATCCCAGAGACACTATCATTGTGACTGATGGACTTAGTCTCGACCAGCAGTGGGTCCATATTAGAGACAGCTGGCACTGGCTCTGTTGGACATGGAGGAAGCTTCTATCAACTTCTCACAGAAGTCACCCCTGCAGCCCCTGCCCTGGATACCAAAATCTTGCCACACAAATCCAATACAATTATGAATATGTATTGAAGGAAAATATTGTATGAATTATTGTCTGGGGGCTGAAAATGAAGATCAGATTCAGAGACTGCAGCATTCTGTCTCCTAAATAGTTATAATTACTTTTTTTTTCAACATTAATTTTGTCTCTGGAGGTAAAATCAATACTGTTTTAAACAGAAACAAAATATGGGCTATTACAACTTGACTTAGTTTGGGGATTTAAAGGGACCAAACCATTTATTTTGATTTCTGAGGCCTGGGTGTTTGCTGAGCTAGCAACTATGTGTATGAGTGACTAGGGCAGGTATTTTCTGAATCTGTAAGAGAAATAGGTCCTCTTCTAAGGAACAATTAAGGTATTGAAACCTTGTTGTGACTGTGCTATGAGAATCTTAGACTGGAATGGATCTCTAGCTTGGTTGATTATTTTTAAGCTTTTTAGTTCAAAATGCGCTTGAATTACCTGAAATAACTTCATAGCCAGATGAAGACAGAATATCCCTTTGTTAGCATTAACAAAGGATTTCTATTTGACTGGTGCTGTGTAGCACAGCCATTTTTTCACTGCGTGACAGTGTTGCAACCTGTAAAGATAGTTCCAAACAATTGTATAGGCATTTCAGGAGATTTTGATAGGTATTCCTGATATTTCAGGATACATTTGGATGAATAGCCTGAATTATTAAGCAAGGATGACTGAAATGCTTCTATCCCAGATAATTGTTTTAGCTTTTTAGTTCTTCATTCCTGGAAGTTGGATGAGGTTGAAGAATATTGGATGAAGTAAGCCTGTACTCATAGGGTCAACTTTAGGCTTCTAACATGTTTGCTCCTTATCTTTCCTGGGAGAATGTGTTTCTGCTGACAACTTAAAATCACAACTTTTATCCCCTGAATGACATTCTAATGTGACTGCATAATGAAGATCTCCTCTCCACTGAAAATAGATCAGTCACCTTAGTCTTTGCCTTCTCTCTAAAATAAAAATATTAGTCATTTTCCTCCTCTCATGCTCCTCTATGACTGAGGTATTAAAAAGTAGGCCTGTCAATTCTGAATGCAAACCTCCCCCATAATATAGTTTTTAATCCATGTTACTATTCTTGTACAGTGAAAATTAGGTGTATTTTATAGGGTTTTTTATAACACATAGAGACCCTACTTTTTTACTTTAAAGAAAGAATATTGATTTCTAAATAATTAACTACTATATATTTGATTTGCAATAACTCAGAGGTGGGAACTTTGTTTCTCCTTTTAAGGTTAAAAAACAGATGGATTTTTAGAGGTGCTGCATGATTGCAGCTCCTACTGAAACTGAAAGCAATTTTCGTAATATCATGCTGGCACAGAAGCATATGTTATTAAGATCACAGAATGGATGTTGTTGTTCAGAAATAACTTCTGTTGACAAAGAGGGAAGAATTTGGAAGAGCGAAATGAAACTGTTATTTCTTTGTGGCTCATTGTGTGGTATCTTTTCCTAGCACAATAACAGTTCATAAAGAGGTGAAAAATTGCAGAGAGATAGTTTGCTTTTCTAGCTTTCCTGAGCTTTATAATTGGTGTAATTGTATTCATCCTTTCTCGGCTAAATCATGAAAATTGAGTGAAATGGAAACGGAAATATTATTTTCCCACTCTACCCCCAGCAAAAGGGACTCTACTTCACTCCCAAAAGCTCCCAGTTCAAATTACCCTTTAAACTTGCATTTTTAGAAATTCTGATATCTTTCCTAATTATTGTTACAAGACAACTAAGCTCTTTATAAAACATTTCTCTCTGACTTGAAAACAAAGGTGTGCCCTTCATCTATTTTCACTATCAATGCCAAAATCCAGGAATCTTTGATTCAGCATAAGATATCCATGTGGGCAGTAGGAGATAATAGAAAGAGTGGACTTTTGCTGTGCAGCCTGCTGCAAACATCTTGTCTGTGCCTGCTCTTTCTTCTTCCACCTCTCTCTCTTTACTCTGTGTAGAAGGCAGTTGGGTAACCATCTGAGAGTATATTTCCCTCCTGCATACTCCAACCCTAAATGATGAGAACAGATTCTATCTATGGTACAATTGCTTCAAATTTATGATGTTATAACCATCAGCTTTTTGCAGCATCTGTAAGAGGGTGAGGTAGCCTTGTGAAAAAAAAATTAAAAATTATATACATATATATATATGTATATAATGTTGTAAAGCACCCAGATTCTATGGGAGATGTAACTTGTCCAATGGTATTAAATGAAACACAAACTAGGTGAATCTTCATAACAGCGCTTACTAGGAGCAAAAGCTGCAATGGAAGACACTGCTTCTGCAGTAATTCTCCAGCCTCCCCTCTTATTTTGAGAGACAAGGACATTTGTCTAATTTTTGGTCATTAGGGACAGTACTGTAATGATTCTTTACACAGAGATTGTTTCATTCTTTTACAGTTTTACTTCTTCTCACCCCATAACTTATTAACTTTTTGTTTGTTTGTTTGTTTTTGGTTTTTTGTTTGGTATTCATGTTTCCTTTCTTCTATTATCCCAGCTTCTGTTTTTTTCAATCAATTTTGTTTTAGCTTCAGCAGAAATAAACACGGTAGGAAGTAAATTCCCTGAGACAATCACCATCCTTTCTACTTGTGTAAAAAGCCTAGTACTTATTATGTTTTATGTAACTTAGCAAGACTGATTTTCTGGAAGTGCAAGTGAAATGTAGGGTGAATTATATTAAGGAAGCAATGGCTATCTTACTTCATGCGCTATTACTGCATTGCATGACAAAAGTGAAAATATGCAGTTACACAGCTCTTCTTTCTCCTTTCCCCCGACTTCCCGCACCACCAAGAATGGAACTGACATTGAAAATAGTATTGTGAACTATTATTTTACCTATTTTCACCACTAGGACTACCTTCAGATATGAAATATTGATGTGTGTTTAAAAATAAAAGAAATCCTCAATGTTTTTTGTCAATATTTCTCTCTCGTCTGTTGCAATATATTAATGAAATAATAAAAATACATCATATTTAGACAATGATATTTAGCTAAGAATTGTGGTTGAAGAGTATCAAAAAGGCTTCTTAATCTACCTGCTTGATAATCAATTATCAAGGTTACCTCAAAAGAGCAAAACAGAATCTGGGTTTTGAAAATACTATTGTTGAATGTAATTAACAACACTGAGGTATGCTCAGTTGCAAGAGATCAGAAAGATTCCTCTTTTTCAAAGCTAATCTGAAAACATCCTCTTCCTCTGTAAAATGTATTAACACTAGTATTGGTGTCATTCAAAAGAGTTGAACTTCTGGAGCTTCAAACAGTATTTTGAAATATTCACACAAAAGCTCTCAAAGTCAATAGGCATTTTTCTATTTGCTTCAATGATGTGAAACCTGGGCCCTGATTTTCTGGTCTGACAGATTTTCAGGTGATAGAAAAAACCTGAGAATTTCATGGACTCGTAGCTAACTTTATGAGACTAATATAACACCCTGAGCAGATGTTTTAGTAGAGTAGATTCTGTATTACCTTAATCTGTACTGCTTTCCTAATGTTGACTATAATGTACATCTATATTTAAAAGTGAAAAATAGCATCATATAGTTTTAAGAATAACTGGAAAGTGTGTACTGTTCCTCAATATAAGCCATCTCAGCAATAACACCCTGTTGTTTTACTCTCCGCATGATCACACCTTATTCTATTTCTGGCTTATTTTTCATAATCATCCTTCACATCTGTAAAAATAGATGTGTGTGATATCTTTCTGAGGGCTGCTGTTACAATTGGTCGCAATGAAAGCTGTATAAGCAGTCTGCTGTCTAACAGCCCTAACTGCAAGCAAAGTCTAAGTCTCTATAAGAGTTCAGCTATATGAATCACACTGCATTATTCAGCTCTCCATTGTAACAGACCAAAAAGCAGAGTCGCTTTTACAGATGCTCTCGTCTTCCAGACAATGCAATTTAAGCAGTAAGCAGGAAGTCTTAGTGAGAAGAGCTGATGCATATATTGTCCCCTTAATTTTGAAACAGTAAATAAAGAAAGATGATTCTGTGTAACCTATGGAGTTTTCCACACCTTCAGGAAACTTGCCAGAGCCATACAGAGGGAAGAACTGTATTTAGCCACCTTGGCCTCCAAGAAGACAGGAAAAACTACCAGGCTGAATAAATACTTCTCATTACTGCTGTTCTTTGATGTCTTCTCAAACTTGAGGGACTTTGTAGGTGCAATGCAACAGTTGTCTCTCCTCCTACTTTATATAGGTTGCTCATGAGAAAATGAGGTTATGTTTCTATTTCTAGAAGTCTGGCTGTGAAATGTTTCCTTTCCTGACGCAGGACATTGCCAAGGATCTTTTGATACATGGTTTTTATATAAAGTTATTTCAAACTTGAATGATAGATATTTTTATTGGCTTTATGTGGATTTATGTGTTTAAAAGCCTTTACTAGCTTTTAGGCCACAGAGATGGGTTCTGTAGCAAGAGAGAGCTGCCCCTGTGTTGTACAGAGCCAGTTCCTCCTGGCTTCAAAACAGACCTGCTGGTAGCCAAAGCTGAGCCCATCAGCAAGGCTGGTGGAACATATATGATGATATATATATAAGAAAGGGAAAAAAACTCAGTGTAGCAATGGTGAGAGAGAGAAGTTTAGATATTGTTTCTGATTCCATCAGTTACTCTTCCTCCGAGATGAGTGAAATTCCCCATGTCTTTTATTTGCCTAAGAAAATATGTTTTGGATGTTGAAATTTTTTGGCAGAATTTTTGGCTTCCTTTAAATCAGATTTTATTGACAGAAATTGTGTGTTTTGGTACCTATGTAGCTGTTTCCAAGTGCTTTCTAATTGCCTTATTGTTTCTCCTGAGAATACCTTGAATTTCACTCATTTGACTCAAGTATTAGGAAGAAAGTAATAGCTTGGGATACAGACTGAAGTTTTTGTTTAATCTTCTAGGAACAGCCATGTTAAATTAATTTTGTTGCTGTATAGCCTCACTTTGCAAATTAAGACTATGATGTTTGCATATGACTTTCTTTTCTCCATCTGGCATGCCTGCTTTCTGGAAGATTTTCAAAAAATGCTGAGATTTTAAGAGTAAATTATAATTACCATGAACCTTTCTATTAACATGAAAAATATTTCTGCATAGCAGGTATGTAATGAACGATTACTGTAAGTCTAAACCAGGCCCATGAAAATCAAATTTCTTGGGTTTGTGGGTTTTTTGATACCTTGGAATTTCTCTGTCTGAGAGTTTGCTATGACTAGCTGGGATGGTCCTGGGACTATATTTTCTCTGAGTGACATTTCCACAAGGACTCTACATTGTCATAATTTTCCTTGTACTACATCAGTGTCACTAGCTTCAGGGGGAGGAGAGTTATGTACTAAGAAGCTGGGGAAAAACCTTTTCTTTTCCTTCCTTCCTTCCTTCCTTCCTCCCTTCCTTCCTCCCTCCCTTCCTTCCTCCCTTCCTTCCTCCCTCCCTTCCTTCCTCCCTTCCTTCCTCCCTCCCTTCCTTCCTCCCTTCCTTCCTCCCCTCCTTCCTCCCTTCCTCCCTTCCCTTCTTCCCTCCTTCCCTCCTTCCTTCCTTCCTTCCCTCCTTCATCACTCTCGTCTTTTTCTTTCCTTAGATAACATTCTTTTCTGAAGATACGTAATGAAATGTTTTTCCATCATGTATATCAGTTAGCATCATTAGCAAAGTTAAACACAAACCCAAGAAAACCCTGCTATAATTGCAAAATAACTTACAAAATAACTAGCATCAAAAAGTGAAATATGATTATATTTAGGTCGTGTTTTAGTGAGCATTTCTGCCTGAAGCCAGAAATCAGTGCTTTTGTCAGTATACACTGCAAGGACAAGTGTATGCTCCTTTAATTTAGAATGACCAACTGTTTTCAAATAGCAACACGAATTTGAGTGCAGAGATGGAACTAAAGATAAATATAAATAGAGGACCCCAAATTGAGCAATGCTTTCAAAAGTCATAAAAGCGATCTTAAAATCAATTTGGTATTTGATCAAATTCCACTTTAGGTTTTAGAAGATGGAATTGAAATACTGAGACCACTTGGTGAGATAAAATCCTTGTAACAAAAGCTCTGCAGTTTGAATGCTGCACTACTTTTTTCTTCAGAACACATAAAAATAAATCATATGTTTCTGACATACAGGCTGTGCACCACAGTGCTTCAGCTGAGCCTGCCAAATAATTTGTGATGATTACCTTTATATATTTCTCTGGTGGATTTGGTTTTGTTTAATTTGTTTTGTATTTTGTATTTGAAGTACTTCATTGCAGCTTTAGTTATTGAGACGTTGGTTTCAGCCTGCTATGAAAAATGGGTGGACACACACCACTCTTGCCATAGGAACTTCCCTGGTGAGAGGAGTGTGACTGTGAATCTTAAATGTGGGTGCTGGTCCTGATTTTAGCTGTTTAGAATTCTTACATCTTATACTTGCTGAAGTGATGCATGTAATGAGGTAAATGAAAATTCATTCTCTATCCTTTACGTAAGAGGAGTAGTCACAGTTGCTTAGTAATAGTCACCCTGCTAATATCATCTGGAAGTATAACTTCTGCAGGACATTCAAATCTTACTGCATGTTTCCCTTTCCAGTTTCCATGTAGACAGGGCAAAGACCACTCTGGTCTCAGATAATATTCAGCACCACGCAGCTCTGTTTAGGGGTAAAACCACAGGGAAGACGGTGAGCAAAATACAGACAGAGCCACAGCAGAGCAGAATGTAACTTGCTTTGTCAAGAGGTAGGAAGAATTGTAGGGCCTGTTAAACCCAATCTCCCTGCAGCTGCTGGGCCCATAGAAGATGAAGGTGGGGTATCTACATTGTGGGGTGCATAAAATGTATTCCTTTTTCTCTCTAGCAGAAGAGGAAAACAATTACTTCATTTTTCCCCGCAGTAACTGCAGCTCTACTCTCCAATTACTGTTTATAAGCTCAGAATTCTATTTATATTTGATACGGCTTTTCTACTTGCCAAGTGTGGTTGAACTCTGATAAATAAATTAAACAAGTAAGAATCAGGGATAGATAGATGAATAAACCATGCAAATGCCGAAGCTTTATTTCCTCAGAAAATCAAAGTAAAAGAATGTCTACAGATATTTAAGGAGCATAATAACCAATAGTTTTAGTAGTAAGACTAGCATTTGTTCACGTTAAGAGAGTATGTGTGTTTGTAGAACAAGCTACTTGACAGCAGCCATTAAATTTCTGTGAAATGTTATTCTGAACGAGTATCATTCAAGGGACACAGAAAACATATAGGGGGAGAAAGAGGAAAAAAGAGAAGAAGCCTAGTGCCGGAACAAATGGCAAGACGTGGGAAGAGCATAAAGGCCCCCTCCCACCTGAATGTACACTGAATTTTCTAATGACTGCTTTGGAGCAGTAGAACAACAGGATTAAATGTTCAAAGCTTGGATTTTCAGACAGAAATCAGTAACTTCAGATGAAGTTGTATATTGGGGAAATCAGACTCCATTAATATTTTTACTCTTTTTGTTTGCTAGATTGACGTATTCTTATGTGCAAAATAAATTACATGCAAATAGATCCCAAGACCATTTTCATGTTTTAACAGCTTTTCTATTAACATATGAAACATATATAATAATTGTCACAATCTGACATATTCAAAGATGTGCATGGGCATTAAATCAAAATATTCATTTGAAATTGGAAAATAATTTTATGTCATCTTAATAGGCTGAAGGATATAAGGCAGGTTGACTGAAGTCCCAGCACTACCATTTACCTACCAGTATGTAAATGTGATTCCTCGTTGGACAAACAAGTTCTAAAAGGAGGCAGACCTGCCTCTCTGTTTCAGTCCAACAGGTCATACAATTAGGACAAAGTGTCTTGTTTAAAAGCCTAGCTTCATGCCTACCAGGCATTTGATATAGCTTGTCTAGGGAAACAGACAAGGACTGAGAAGTACCTTCTGTGATTAGCAGTGTCCTATTGCATATTTACAAAATAATAGTGAAGATCACTAATGTCTGTCCCCTGATGGCTAAACTGTGACTCTTCCAGAGCAAGAAACAGATCTGCATATCCCAATGAGGCTGAGAGATGATAGAAACTATGCAAATTAGCCTCAGACCAGGACACTAGGCTTCACGTCTATACTGTCAGAATAAGTATGTCACTAGATGGAAAAGACAATAATTCTATGTCTTGTCTTGGATAGGCTTAAACCCCTGGCATGGGTACAACTTCATTGGCAGCCCAGTGGGAATGTTGCTATCTGCTGAGTTCCTTCTTGAGTGTTTCGTAAAGGATTCTCATCTGAGCACTGAGACAGACTATTGTCACATACCTTTTGAGAGCTGAACTCACAGATTGGGGTGGCAGTGGTACAAGTTTAAGAGTTCTGGTTAAGTTGTTATATCCATTTTAAATACTTAATTTCTGTTGCTTATATCTTTCCGACCCATTAACTCTTGGAAGGAAATTTCTCAGACTAGTGCCAAATTCAGAGGTGAAGTGCCTCAAAAGTTTGATAAACATCCATTTGGTTTTTACTGAGGTGTCTGAATGTTAGGCTACAGGGGAGTGAGGAAGCACTTCCTACTGTTTAGGTTATGTATTCCAGATACCTTGTTTCTGGAAACTATCAGTGTAATTAACTTCCATGATGACACAGTTCAAACTGTCACAAAGTTGTCACTTCTCTATCAGGTTATATTCACCCCATACACATTTTGTTTTACCATGAAGCACATTTTTTTGGTTTCATAGTCCCCTTTTGTGTTTTTATACGGCTTGGTTGAAAAGAACAGGAAATATCTACTTGGTATGGTAGATGAAAACAAGCTTAGAAACTACCAAACTACTCTGAAAAAAAGACTGGGTAGATATTGAGGTCCATTCTTTAGAGAAACAGTAAAATCTATTTTGCACTAAGTTTTGCCATTTTCTTGCATTCTTCCAGCTGAAAATGAATGCAACACATTCTGGAATGCCAAAACAAATTTCAAAAACCTACAGGATTTTCTTTAAACTGCTCTGAAAAAATAAATGTGCAAAATCTTATTTTTACCTCCAAATTTATGAAAGCAGGTTATTCACCCAAAACTAGACACAACAGACCAAATACAGGTTTGAAAAAATTAATCATTTCCCAGGTTTGAAGAGGTGAATGCTACTTATGCATTACTGATCTATGCTTATAGATGGTCCTGTTTAATTCACTGTATATTCTGCACTCCATCCTGCCCCTGGTTTTCTACACCTGCTTGTTCTGCATATGTCTCTCATGCTCCTTTCATGTTTTTCTGTCTTTCTCATTGCACTGTGAACTGACAATTATTTTACTTGCGGGCAAGGTGATGGTACCTTTTAAACATCCAAAATATGTTTTTTAATCCAGAAAAATGTATCTAGAGGAGTCACAGCTTCCTACTTCTTAGAAAGGTGCTCTGAAAGGTACAGGTGGCACTTTAAAGTGCTCTGAGGAAGAGAAGCTCAAAATTTTATCACAGATGGATACTATGGAGAAGTTCTTTGTTGGGCTACAGTGCTCCAGAGTAGATGGCAGTAGGGAAGAAAAGATGAGAGGAAAGAAAGACATAACTTCTGCTAACTTCTGGAAAGTAGAAGAGTACAGAAGCAATTTGGAGACCCAGAAGAATATCAATTTCCTTCCTGGATCCTGTGTGTACACCCCATTGCTTCATTATGACTGGACTAGTTGATATGCAATGGAGGGGGAAAACAAGTCATAAAGGATGCTAAAGAATTGATGCAGAGGGAGTTCCCAGCAACTCCCAAAAGAAAACAGAGTGGGAGGCTATAGCTAATGAAAAGAAATAATCTGTTAAAAGTCCTGGGTTTAGTGGTTTGGTAGTAGTGTGCATGGGAGGAACCCTTGTTCATTGTGTAACTCATAAAGTAAAAATTAAAGATGTGATATCCTCGACTTATGAATGCTGGAAAACTTTCATCTGAAATACATCAATATTTATGCATGGACAATTAAAAACCTAGAAAAAAAATCCACAGGGCCACTGGCTGCAAAATCAGAAAATGTTTTCATGCTGTGCTATTTAAAAACTGTTTGTATAGGAATATTATGACTTAGTGTCTTTCCCTGTTGCACGGAGAAATGGGAAAATTATACGTGACTATGCTTGGGCTCTCAGTCGTTCTGTAAACTGAGCAGCAGACTGAATGAAAATGTCAAGAAACTTTTTTCTCAACTGCAGAATTTTTTACCATTCTAGTGATAGAATCAGTCTTGAGACGAAACTTATCTGACTGGTGTACAGACTGAGAAATAATGATTGCATTTGCTGTGTTAACATTATATATTTTTAAAGTATATTTTTGTTGTTAAGTGAAAAAATGAAACAAGTATGTCTTTGCCATACACATGTATAGCTTCTCATGGTAACACTTTCTTGGCTCTTTGTACTATTTCTCATTGTCTACTGTAGCTGCCATATGTGCAGGAATACATTTGCTACCTCCTAACAGGGAGCAGATTTCATATTTTGACAATAAAGCTGACCCATAGAGGTTTAGTTAGAATTTAAGGATCTAAATTCAGATAGATTTCTTCCCCTGTGACTTGATTTTGTTCTTCCATTGCCACTGTCTCCCTCACCAACAAACCAAGATATGAAACTGCTAGTTTTCTTTCTCTTCAGGCAGGCATGCCAGAACTTAGCAAGGTTTTTTTTTTTTTTTTTTTTTTTCTTTTGCCAACAAGCATGTAGCCTGTTGCTCCCGTTCATTCTTATAATTATGAATAGTTTTTGTTTTCCTTTTTCTCAACTTTCCTCCCAGCAATTTCTGGGAAAAAAATTCTTCTGAGACTTTTCATTGAAAAATACTCTTTCCTATTTTAAAACTCTCATTTATGACTTCATATTCCTTGGCAACCTACACATACCATTAAGAATAAAAGAAACAAAGTATACAGCTTTCTAATGGTTTGTGGTGGTTTTGCTTGGCCCAGTTTTTGCTAATGAATAGGGTGGGGTACAAAGATGGCTCCTACATGTCCTGAGTGAAGATTCTGGAAATTTCTCCACCATGTCCAGGAGAGCCAATCTTGGATGGCTCTGAGGATGATGGACATGCTGCTGGCCAAAGCTGGGCCAATTAGAGATAGTAGTTATGCCTCTGTGAACACATATTTAAGAAGAAATCAAAACAATGTGAGCACACACTTTTTAGCCAGAGGAAGAGGAGGAGGAGGTAAAAATATGTGAGGGAAAACAACATGGAGGCACCAAGGTCAGTGGAAAGGCAGGGGAGGAGGTGCTCTAGGCGCCAGAGCTGAAAACCCTCTGCCAGCCGTGGTGAAGACCATGGGGGAGCAGGTGGTCCCCCTGCAGCCCATGGGGTCCAGGGGATGCAGAGAACCCCCCACAGCCGTGGGGAGGTGCCCACGCCAGAGGAGCAGATGATGCCTGCAGGAAGCTGTGATCCAGTGGGA